>JAHPZR010045569.1:0-32945 GCA_019787425.1 Platygyra sinensis | reverse complement strand
ACTTAGATGGATAACCATTGGACTCCAAAGCTGCATGAACATAATTAAGTTCCCGCTTTTTTCCTTCGGAGGAATTGGGTAAATTAAGAGCTCTGTGCAGAAGAGTCGACGCTGTGCTGGCCTTGTGTAGATTGTCGTGATGGGAATTAAAATCTAAGTATCTGTCAGTATGGGTGGGCTTTCTGTAAACATCAACGACGATGACTCCATTTCTACGGGAGACCAGAGTATCGAGGAAGGAGATTTTTCCGTTACATTCGGTCTCGATAGTAAACTCGATAGTAAAATAAAAATCTCGATAGTAAAATCTCGATAGTAAAATAAAATGAATTAGGCAAAATGTAACTCCATTGTGAAGCAGCACAATACCTTAAATGATCAGTAATTCTATCAATTTCAAGTGCTTTCAGTTGGTCATTCATGGAATCCAGATGATCACTGAGAGAAGATGTACACCTTAAACACAAGTTAAAATAATTAGATATGATAAACAAAAACAGATGGGTAGACAGGCAGACAGACAGACAGGGGGGATGTAGGAAGAGATAGAGGTATGGGTGGGTAGGCCGGGGGGGGGGGGGGTACTCCCTTATAAGTGCTTAATGGGGACGTGCGGCCAGCCAGGGTATGTTTTTCGGGATTTTTGTCTTCAACAGGGTATCGAATTTATCATTTTTTGTCTTAATCAGGGTATTGATTTATCAATTTTTGTCTTAAATGGGATATCTTTTCTCGGACGATAAACAGCAAAATTTTTACAAGCTCTTTTAAATTATTATTGACTTCCGTTGGCTTTGGCATTGATACCAGGCACATTAAATTTCTATTGATTACACAACAAGAAAGCCACACAATTTGTAACCGCAACTTTTAATCTATGTCTTAAATAGGGTATCAAAAATCGGAATTCTGTCTTAAACAGGGTAGGAAAATCAGCGATAATTGTCTTAAACAGGGTCAGGGTATGAGGGGCCAGGCCCGCACCTCCCCACCCAGGGATATATCGAGTACCTCCCCCAGGTGGGTAGGTACCAGTCCGTTGGTCAGTCAGTCAGTCAGTCAGTCAGTAAGTAGTAGAATGGGTGGATTGGTAGGGAGGTAGAAAGGTAGGTAGGAGGTAGCTAGGTTAGTCAGTTAGGTAGGAAGGTCAATGGGTGGGTTAGTACCGGTAGGTTATAGTAGGTAAGAGAATAGGTGGGTAGGAGGTAAGTACATGCATGTGGAAGGGTAGCTAGGTTATTCAGTTAAGTAGGAAGATGAATGGGTGGGTAAGTACTGGTTAGTATGTAGTTAGGTGAGTGGGTGAGTAGTTACCAGTTGAGTGGTTGGTAGACAGCTAGGTAGTGGGAAGGTAGGTACATGTAGTACCAGTCAGTTGGTCGGTAGGTAGGTAGATGAATGGCTGAAGGTAACAGTAAGTCAGTAGGTAGCTAGGGAGAAGGTAAGTAGGTAGCAGCAAGGTAGGTAAGAAGTTGAATGGGTGGATAAGTACCAGTCAGTGGGTCAGAAGGTAGGAAAGTTATTGGGTGGGTAGCCCCCAGTTGATCGGTCGGTTGGTAAGTAGTTGAATGGGTGGGTAGGTACCAGTCAGTGGGTAAGAAGGCAGGTAGGTAGTAAGGCAGAAGGGAGGTAAGTAGGCACATCTGTGTGAGAAGGTAGGTGACTGGTGGTAACATTAAGCAGGTAGAAGGGTAGGGAGGTAGGTAGGTAGGTTGGTGGGTAGGAAGGTAGCTAGGAGAGTAGGCAGAGAGTAGGCAGGAAGGAGGCAGGTAGGCACATGACGATAGGTAAGTAGGTCAGTTGGTTTGGTCATTCAGCAAGTAGATAACCTCTAAGAAAGAAAATGCAGGTAGGTATGAAAGAAGGTAGGTAGGTAGGTCAGTCAGTTTGGTCATTCAGTAGGTAGGTAGGCACTTAGAACATGTAAGCAGGCATGTGTGCAGGTGAGTAGGTAGGTAGGTAGGTAGGTAGGTATGTAGGTGGGTGGGTAGGTAGGAAGGAGCGTGGAAACGGCAGACAAAAGTCGCTACACCATACATGTCAGTAGGCACTAATAGGTTTTTGCAGGTAGTGTGACACCACAAGCTTGTTATTCTAGATATCAGTCATGTTGCAGAATCTAACAAGGACTGTGGCTACTGAGCTGAATAGCTCATCCCCTTACCTGCTACCATCACTACTGGGTGTGGCTCGCATGGGAGTTTGCCTGCCATCTCTGGAGGATTGTGCAGTGGATGGTCGACTTGATGAGCTGGAGGGTCTTGGTGCTGTCATTAAAAGAGGATGAAAATTAATTTATTAACCGCGCAGCATTGAGCAAGTGCAGTTCTTGATTTTTGCCATCGTCTATTTCCGGTGGAAGTGGAAGATATTGGCCAAATCTTGACAACTTGCTTTTGAGCTTCTTGAATTGTAATTATGTGAGAAACTTGTTGTAAAGAGGTGGTGATATGTATAGGAAAACAAACAAAGTTAGCCGTTGTGGTAAGTTGGGTGTATTTTAATTTGTTTTGTGCAGTATTCTGCTAGAGCCAAATTAAAAGGTTAGTTCAAGATATTGGATATTACGTGGGGTTGCTACACGTAACCGTTTGTGAAGGTAAGGTTCATTTCTAAGTGTACATTTCTCTAGATGCTCTGTTCGAAACTGTAAGGCCATCCAGACTACGCCGGAAAAATGTTAAGACGAAATCCGATAGAAGATGGAGCAATTTCAGGTTTTAGTGGACAAAAATCTGTACCAGAGTAATTTTAAATATTTTACAGTCATTTTTACATTTTTTTAAAGCTAAATACATAAATAATTGCCTGAAGTAACTCCGAAAAATAATTTCCCACGGGAACGAGAGAAAATGAATTTCAAAGTTCAGTGATTCTGTGGAAACACAGGCAAAATTCCATCATCAGTTTCATTTCACCAAAACTTTTAAGCGTTTCATACGAAGTTCAACATTCGTTTTCGACGTTTGGTGTTGCTAGAAATGAATTGTTTTGAGAAGATATTTAAAAGAGCCCTACAGAAGTTTGCAATACAATGTAAATAATCTTGGTACAAGATTTTTGTCCACTTGTTACTCCAACGTCTGGCGGATTCCGTCTTAAAACGCAACAATAACAGCTTTTAATTTGTGTTTGAGGAAAACTCCGGCAGGGAAATCACGTGATTATCGTGACGTCATTGTTTTCGAAAAGCTCTGTTTTCAACATGTTTCAACATGGTATGACTTCAAGACCATTCCCCTTAATGCATTATTGATAGGAAACTCAAGCGCCGACGTTTTTGAGACGCTAACGGCAGCCAGAGTTAATTTTTTTTGTTGCGTTTTCTTTTAGTTTAATAATTCAAAATGATTCAGACCGGATGATTTTAATCATATAATCAGGACCAGACTACAGGGCTCAAATAGGTTATGCTGCGACGGTGTTTGCGATATGACAGTATTCGAAACCGGGGTGAGACAAGGTATGAACTTCTGACAAAATATTGAGTGTATCTAAAATAATGATAATACATTGGGTCGACTATGCGCGACAACTTACGACTTCGTGTAGCCAACTGTCTCTTTATTTAACGCATTAAATCACTAATTAAACAAAAACTGTTGCTGTTGTTGTTGCTGTTATCGCATGAGTCCCGGTTATAAACTGCATGTTTATATTTTTCCATTTTTGAAGGATTTTGTGCTTGTTGTTGTTGTTGTTGTTGTTGTTGTTGTTGTTGTTGTCGCATGCTCTGAGTCCCGGTTACAAACTGCATGTTTATATTTTTCCATTTTTGAAGGATTTTGTGCTTGTTGTTGTTGTTGTTGTTGTTGTTGTTGTTGTTGTCGCATGCTCTGAGTCCCGGTTACAAACTGCATGTTTATATTTTTCCATTTTTGAAGGATTTTGTGCTTGTTGTTGTTGTTGTTGTTGTTGTTGTTGTTGTCGCATGCTCTGAGTCCCGGTTACAAACTGCATGTTTATATTTTTCCATTTTTGAAGGATTTTGTGCTTGTTGTTGTTGTTGTTGTTGTTGTTGTTGTTGTTGTTGTTGTCGCATGCTCTGAGTCCCGGTTACAAACTGCATGTTTATATTTTTCCATTTTTGAAGGATTTTGTGCTTGTTGTTGTTGTTGTTGTTGTTGTTGTTGTTGTTGTTGTTGTTGTTGTTGTTGTCGCATGCTCTGAGTCCCGGTTACAAACTGCATGTCTATATTTTTCCATTTTTGGAGGATTTTGTACTTTTCAACCCTTGAAATTTATACCCGTTACTCGTTTTCTCGTTACTGCGTTGTTCCGTCACTCATTATTGCGTTACTCTGTTGAGTAACACCCACTCTTTCATTCAGTTCGTTCACAGTGTTAGGGTTGTCACTCAACAGAGCGTAACGGAGTAGCGAATAACGGAATGGCGAGAGTATAGAAGGTGAATATTCAAAGGGTAAAAAATAAAAACTTTTTAAAATATGTAGAATGGATCGTAAACGTTTTTTTATTATTATTGGCATATAAATAGTAACTACAAAACCAATTCACAAAGCAAGCCTGACGAGTTGTGCTTGTTCCGGCTGCGATGCTATTTTAAAAAACCAAACAGCCCAAAAATATTTGTAAAATAAAATCGTTGTAGTTAAATGACTGGGAACAGGTCAAGGTCCTCAACAGCGTGCGTAGCAAGCGTTTCCGTGGGGTTCGCGAGCAAAGAAAGACCGCGGAAACGCAGGCTAGTTCCTCAAAACCCTGAATGACCGGCGGTAAAAAATTTTTTGTGCTTGGTATATTACTTCTTTAATTGAAAACTGCGTTAACTCCATCGAAAAAAAAAAACGTGATGTACCATAAAAACGATTCACAAGTGTACGATAGGCGGTCATGGACACCATTTTGACACAAAAATTAGTTTCATCAACGGTTTAAAACCTTTCGTTTCGAGCGCTCTCTCATCGTCAGAGGCAGAGACGTTTTTGAGACGCGGACGGCAACCAGAGGGCGAACACAAGTTTAGGCAGAGGGTCCAACATAGGTTTGGCGGGATGCGGGATGGGACTAAAAATCGCGGCGGGATGTGGGATACAAAGGAAATTAGAAGCGGGATGCGGGATGAAATCATCCTCTCGGGACCGGGATACGCAGTTTTTCACGGTCGGGTTGCGGGATGTTTTGAAATCGATGGCGGGATAGAGAATCACAAAAATCATTTCATGATTAAAACACCGAAAAACACACCGAAAAACACCGAATAATGATCATTTATATGAAAGGAATAATAACTTGTGTATTTCCGGTTTACCGGTGACATACAATCAATGCGTCATTGTCCTACACAATTCGATTCGTTTGGTAAAGTCCACAGAACTCACTTAACCTCGGGTTTACCTACAGTTTCAATCTGCAAAGATTCGTCTTCTCTTCTGGAGACGGACAAGTTCTAGGACTCACACCAGTATCACCAGGGACCTGCCGCTCAAAATTTCAACTTCTTCAATTTGTTTAACACTTGAATAGCGCATTCCACTTTGAGATGTATGCCCGTCAATTTGTTGTTAGCCATCTACAGACCTGATCAGGGTGACACACAAAATCGCCTTGCTAGATGTCGAAACCTGACTTAGATAGGTGTCCTTACTTAGTGGGAAACTGCTATTTTACTTGACACGTTAATAAAGTTATTATTATTATTATAAAGCAGTGTCGGACATTAGCACTCGCCCGCTCGCCCAGGCGAGTGTGAAAAGTGTCGGGCGAGTGCAAATTCTCGATCACTTGCCCATTTGGCGAGTGCAATTTTTGTCACCAAGAAATTATTTAAATATCAAAATAATGTTTTTACACTCCATTTTGGCAAGAAAATTCCTACACATAAACTTACCATTTCTATTTTACAAAGTTTTGTATTCCGAAAGGCAAGTGACATACTACATTCGGCTAAACAATATGGCTTCCCTCTAGTAATAATTACATATCGCATCTACTTGTACAAAGTACTGCTGGTCACTATCGAGCCATCGGTGATCAGGTAGATATGGCGCCTAAAATAGAGACCGCTCCTGAGAAGAACAGACACGTTTGCTCGCAAACTGCAGGGATTTCACGAAGATTCATCAATAAAAAATCTACTTGAAATATAAAGTAAGTGCTTCCGTTGTGTTTCCTTGGGATTTAAGGTCTTTAAATACAATTTTCATTGAGGAAATAATCCTCGGTCTGCCATAGTGCTTGATGACGTTGCAAGCGAATTGGTTTCCGTACTTTCCCAGCTTTCTGATCATTGCGTGTTCTCCCGTAAACTGATCGCGTACAAAATAAAAAATGTGGATATATATTTCAAGAGTCTCCAAAGTAGTCGAAGAGAAAAAGGAAGGAAAAAGCCCCGAAAGCTACCTGTGATCAGTCCAAGGAATAAAAGATGACTAAAATGGTTGGAAAAACGCGGGGTTTGGAAGGGGAGGAGGAGGGGGGGGGGGGGTAAATTTTTGGGCGAGTGAAAACTGGTCCGGGCGAGTGCATTTTGAGGGTCACTCGCCCGCATGGCGAGTGCTCTCAAAATTAAGTGTCCAACCCTGATAAAGTACTGCCGCACATAATGGTTTAAACGGTGTGGTCTACCTAATGTAAGTAAATTTTCCCAACTTGAAAAATCATTTTAAGGTAATTCCCCTGAAATAAAACTGACAATAGATTTTCGTTCAAACTTTGCCCACTGAATATTTATCATATGAGAACTTCAATTTTGAAATAAAAAAGGGGGGTGCCCATGCTCATTAAGGAGCACTGAGGCATTGAAAATGACCCATTTTGGCATTATTTAACGCTTATTAGAAGAACGCATTCCCAGTAATAATTGTAAATTTTTGTGACCGAGACTCATGAGAACACGAATTAAACTGGAGTCAATACATTGTGTCGGACACAAATAAACTTTTTAAGTTTGATTTAGACAGAAAGCTAAATAGTTGAATAAAATTTCAACCAAATTTCTTGACATGGTTACCATACGGCAAAATAGAAAAGACCACAGTTTACCTGCTATTTTCGTTATTTATTCAACTTTCAGCAATAGAAATCAGATTAGTCTTTCCTCGAGCAAAGTTTACGATAAGTTGATTACACTGACTGAAAAAAAAGTCGGGGTGCCCGTGCTCGTTGGTGAGCTGTAGCCATTTCCCAACTGACAGAGCTCAATATCAAGGCAAATCCGCCATTCTTTCAATGTGCGCGTGCAAGAGGGCACGCTAAATGACGCCATAGATTATGCGCAGAAAGGATGCGCAGTGCAAATGTGAGGAATGACTTTAAGTTGCAAATAAGCTTGTCCGTTCCGCACATTTTGACTTAATTCGCGGAAAGGGGTTGTATCACATTTATTTTTTGATATTCTTTTCTTATCATAATTTTACGAACTCTGAATTTAAATTTGTAAATTACAAATTATGTAAGGGATAGAATTTCTCCGCCAATAGCACAAAGAACATAGATGATTTCGAAGCATTATGTACCACTTGCTTCGCACAAAAAGGCCTAAACTAGAAAACCCTCGGGCCGACGTTTTCCAAGTTGTCATTCTAGTTTGGCCCTTCGCATTTCATTGCGGGTTTCAAGTTCTTATTTCGGGTATATTTCTTTTTGTTTGAAAGCAGTACAAAGTGTTTTCGATCCATTTTAAGACTAGTCTACCAGTAACGTTTACATCAATTGCATGTTGACAAGTACAAGCAGGCGGGATCGGGATGGAAACGTTTCGTTGGGCGGGATGGCGGGATGAAGCAAAAAAAAGTGGTGGGAAGCGGGATGGACAAAGCCTATGTTGGACCCTCTAGGCATGCATTGAAGGAAACCTGGAAATAGTAGTTTACAACATTAACACCAAAGAGATAATAATAAGAAACTATAAAGGAACAAGGAATAGCGATGGTTAAGGATGGAGAAGATTAACACGGATTACAATCGACGAACTTGAAGAATTTAGGCTAAACTTTTCAAGATGAACGCTTCAAATAAAAAAAAATTTGCAGCAACAAAAGGGAAGAAATTCTGGTTACCATTCACGTCCCAAAAACGTCGGCGCAAAAGTTTCCTATCAATAATGCACTAAGGGGAGTGGTCTTGAAGTCACAGCAGGAGCGTATGTTTTCTTTTGCTGTTCTGCTATTTTTCGAAAGCTTTTAATTTCCTGTTCATAACTTTATTCAATCTGGAAACGGTCAGGAAAAGCTTAACTGTAAAAGAGTCACACTTAGACATGGCCGCAACACATTTTAAGAAACGAAAATCGTTGTTGCAGTAACTTTATCGATAAAACATCCGTTTTTATTGAGCTATTTGTCCGTGAAAGTGCATCGAAGCCATTGACAGAGGCGGACACGATGTCAGGTAACGCCACAGAGGGTGGTCAATGAAACCACTTCATGTCACCATAGCGCTGATTCTGATTGGTTTACTTTTTGAAAAGCTTGAACAATTGAATAATTATGAACGCGGCTACAACGCTTAGATCAGATTTCAAGAGTAACAACTTTCAATTTAGTTCAAGCAGTTGAAAACACAAGTAAATCGCTCTAAAAGCAAAGGGAAGCATGACTAACGGAAATCGTTTCGTGTCCGTTTTGTTGTTAGTCTTGGTGAATTGGTTTTTCCCCTCAGCGTTCTCTACTCGTCAGTCAGCATTAACCCTTGATTTATGTGATCCTTTACAAGCAGGAAAAGAAATCACCATCGACATTGTTGCTCAAAACGATGAAAGCAGGAAGGCCGCGATCGATGGAGATGGAAGCAAATCGCACTATGCGGTGAACATGCCTGGGGCAAGTTTACTACAAGGAAATGAATATCAGTTCCAATATAAACAGAAAACCATTAAGTCAGTGACTGTTAGTTCGTCTGTCAATCAAGTTTGTGTCAATGCCCTTGTCGTTGACACGGTCATTGCGGTAGATCAGCCAACAGATTTCAAGAACACTTGTCCATTCTCGGCCCCTGAAGATTTAGAGAGACCCTGCAAACAGTTTGGGGTCTCAATTGATGTTTCAAGACTTTTTGTTTGTCCCGAGCAGCTAAAAGATCTGCTCGTAAAGGAAAAACTTGTCGAGATTAAGCCTGGATCAGAAACAATCCCGGAAAACGAGCCCCCCACATATGACATCACAGACGATATGCTACAGGCTTCATCCACGATTGCTGCTGGGTTAGTTGAGGGCGCTGGTGCCATTACTGCAGCGAGGCAAAAATACAGAGAGGCCAGGAAAGCTAACCCTCTTCAAAAACTGGGCACATTTGCAGCGGCCTTTGAAACAGCTACATCGTTCATCAGCTTTATAACTCCAGTGTTTAGCGTGTTTAGTGGAATCGCTACCATTGCGACAACGTTCCTGACACCAAACCCATTTGATGAGCTTGCAAAATATTTGGACGACGAGTTCAAACAGATAAACAATCGACTCACTGACATTCAGGCCGACATAGCTGACTTGGGGCGCCTCATTGAAGCTAAAGGAGGAGTGTTAGCGATGGCAAATCAGCTCAGCGCCATAAGGTATACCATCAGAAATTACGGTGCCTTGGTAGATGCAATTTCGGCTAAACCGGTTTGTGGAGCAAGAGAATTGTCGAAAATGCCAGAGGTAGAGCAGTTCATGAGACAATATCAATACGGTGAGCCCAAAACTAAGAACATCGATTAAACGAGTTTATAGTCAAGGTATTTTTTAGCTATTTTGGCCGCATAAAAATTAGGAATCCTGGCAATAATCATTTATTAAAATCGAAAACCACCAAAGAGATAATAATTAACCATAAAGGAACAAGGATGGTTAAGGATGGAGAAGATTAACACGGATTGCAATCGACGAACTTGAAAACTTTAGGCTACACCATTCAAGATGCATGAATTGTGATGTAGCTCGTCTAAGCCGCAGCCACTTAGGTGTCTTTTGTTGAAAAGACAACAATATTACAACCTATGTCATGACATGCCGGCATGAACCATGAAAAGGTATAACGTAAAAATAATAGTACAATAATCACAGGTTTTGTTGAAATAACAAACACTGTTTTATTCTTGAGGAGGCGCGGTGCCCTCGTCTCTGATCGAGCGCTCCGGGTTCGACCACTGACCCGGGACGCAGTGTTGTGTTCCTGGACAAGACACTCAACTCTCACAGTGCCTCTCTCCACCCAGGTGTATAAATGGGTACCGGCGTTAATGCTAGGCGCGGGGGAGGGAACCCTGCAATGAGCTAGCATCCCATCCAGGGGAGAGTAGAAATATTCCTTGTCGCTTCAGGCTACTGAAACTGTAGAGAATGGGCCACTTGGCTTGTATGCAGACTCATATTTGGTTGCTTTTTAGATTTTGTAGATAACCGTCTCTTGGATCTGTATGGCGTAGAGCTTGGTGAACTGGTAGAAGCCACCTCTCTTCTTACACCATACATGATGGCTTATTGTCGTAGCAAAAAGCATCTCGTACAAAAGTTTGCACAAGAGTTAATTTACTATGGTTATGCGGGTCTGCAATCCCACTTCACTTACCGCAGCCTTTTGGATGCAACAGAGGGAAGGAAAAGTGACGTTGATGATGAAGCGAACAATGCTTTGATGACCAAACTCTACAAATTTGCGAAGATGGCGGAAGTGTTTAGGGAAGCGTCATTATCAGAACCAGGTCGTGCACTGCAGTTGAAGCTGGAAGATGAAATATTGACGCAAATAACAAAAGATGAGGCAGGCATTACTGATTGGCTCAGCAAAAAGATCATTAACCCAAACGACTGGCCTTACGAGTGTGTGGTCAAAGGCGCGGATGGACAGGAAAGGAACTCTTTGGTAATACAGTATCAGAAAATTAACAAAATTAAAAGCCATTGGCTTGGAATGTCTAGCCCTGAACAGCTGTTGACGAATGAGCCATGGGAAATCCCTGTAAGAACGGAATATGAGATAGGAAGTACGTATGTGAGGGCTCCCAGAGGAAAGCGCTTGGATCAATGCACAAAACCTGGAACAGATAATGTGATGATAGTAAGTTATTATTCCGACCCCTGCTGCGGAGAGGAAAAGACAGTGTTCATATCCTGGAAAAAGGTGGCTGTTTGCTTTTCCCAAAGTGCTGAAACAGGTGGTAGGTTTAGGAACTGCGCCTTGAATGAAGGGCGAGATTGTGAATTCTATGGCCCCAAAAAAATGCTGGACACTGCTGATCGTTTCTGATGCACCAGAAAGAAATAAAGTCACCATCATTCACTAAAGTATGTTTTTAAACAGCCAGCCAAGCATTCCAAGATTATCGTTTAATCAATTGCTACCACATGGATAATCTCATGTTTCTCGCTCATGTATCAGAAGACAAAATGCTTGCAATACATGCAACTCTGATGAAAAACGTGTATCACTGAGGTTTGATGTGAACCATCAGTCTTGTAATCAGGATTTAAGCTCTCTTGCCAACTTTAATCCCAACGAGGTACTCCCTTATATGGTTTTTAAAGGTACAATAACATGTATGCGCAACCCTGAAGGGTACGGTTTTCAGCTGATTTGATCATAAATAGGGCTTATAGGGTATCGCTTTTGGCCATTTTGGTCTTACACAGGGTATAGTTTTGGCACTTTTGTCTTGAATTTGGTACGTTTTTAGAACAAGCTGCTTTTTCATCATCATCAACAAGACCATCAACAAAAGCAATTCATGATGCCTTTAACATTGGTCTGAATTATGAACTAATTATAACACAGGTCTGAAACAGAGTATTGATTTAAGGGTCAAGTCTTAAATAGAGTATCACATTTTTGGTCAGGTGATAAATAGAGAATATCACAGAGTTTGATCTTAATCGGGGTAAGGGTTTTGGGAGGGGGTTTGCACACTCCCACCTGATTTTTCGGGGAGTACCCCAGGGTCCTGGATACAATATGAAATTGACCTAGTTCTGTCTTTCATGTTAAATCAGATTTTAAGTGACCAAATGCATTCAATGTTGTCGTTCATCTGTTCAGTAATCACAGAAGGGGTCAAAATGTGGTAGAAACAAAAATGTGGCACATAAGGCGATAGTCCTGACAAATTTTGGCACAGGCAAAAACTTGCACGGTTCCGACTTGTGTTTACATGGGACCGGCAGAATCAGACGAATTTTTGAACGGCTTGCTGTGCAAGTTTAAGACCTTATTTTTTCTTACCACATTTTCATGTCTTTTGAAGAGATGCATGGTAATTACATTATTATATAATAAAGAAACAAAAGACGATAACAATGTCATCTACACATACTGTATGTCACTCCTCCAATTCATCATTAGAGCCAATAAGGACAGGACAAAAATTTGACAATCTACATATGCCTGATTCTCGGTTCAATAGCATTGTAGAAAAGCCATGACTTGTTGGGCCTGCTTTGTGAATAAGTTAACCCCAAGAAGTCACCCCCAAAACATTTTTACCTGTTACTCGTTTTCCTGTTACTCTGTTACTCACTATGCATTACTCTGTTTAATAATACCTTGAAAGAGCCAATGAAATTAAACTATTCCAGTGGTTATTATCTCACAAGGGAAAAAACTGTGAGAAGTTTATATTTCTTCTGGTTTTTTAAGGGGCCAGTGTAAAACAGAGGCTGTAGATTGCAGATTGCAGTCTGCAGAATGAAGACCAGGGGTAAAAAGCCGCCGGCTTCAGATTGCACACTTCTTAAGTGTGTTGAGTTACCATTTCCATCATGAGGTGCTGACCATAAACTGGGTAACCAGAGAGTTATTCAGGCTAACCTGAGTAATGTTATATTCAGGTCACACTGATGCATAGCAATGGCAATACTTTTCCAGCTTAAATTGTTTCTTTTCAATAATTTTTGTCTTACCTGTGTTTTCGAAGACATACTCCACTATACGGGATTCCTCTTTACTCAAAATGGAGGGTGAATTCCTTTAATGAAAACGACAAAAAAAAAAAGATTGCAGTCAAACAACGTGTTCTATTGATGAACTAACTTTTGTTAACTTACATCATTTCAATACTGACTGACAAGTTGTTGACCCATGGGAGGTGTTTTTACTGAATTTTTCACAGGCTCATACCAAATGCAAAGACAGGACTGAGCTAGCATCCCGGCCATCCAAGCTGCTTCATGCTACAGAAACTGAGATAAGCTCCGGTCTGGTGCTTAAAACACTAACTGGAAATGGAGAATAACAATCCTTTGTAAAGAAACCAGTGATGTTGAACAAACAAACAAACCTACATGTATATATTCATGCTTGCCAATTTTAAACTGCACTTGGTTTTCAAGTCTTTAGTTTCAAGCTAAATTGCTCCAGTAAAATACAATGTATATAATCATGACTTATTGTTGCCACGAGGGGTCAATCTTACATGTATCTACAGGTCCAAATTCAATTCAAATTAACTTTTATTTACCTTTTTTTGCTTTAAAAATTTCGTCTTAGAACTGTTGTCTGGATGCTTTACCATCATTCATCTGTTTGTCTCAAACTATGTATAATTTGCCAAGTTGAAACAAAGGATGGAGTTTGGATAACTGATGTCAATTAATTAGATTTTTTGAAATTTTTACAAGCAAGTTCACCACTGTTCTCATTATTTTCACATTTGCATTGGTCAGTTTGCTTCATAGCAGCCTTAACAGTGTGTAATTCAGTAAGTCGCACAAAGGCTGTACCAGTGCTGTCAATAAAGGGCCGTAAACCATAACACCTGCTACAGCTGACTCATCATGCTCAATGAGCCCTTGATGTTATGGGCGAACTGGACTATAGTTGATACAACTCATCTAAAAGGTAACAAGTTTAGGCTACAGGTGACTCAAAACTTAATGGCTGCCCTGTGCAATCAATAAATAAATTACAATTGAAGGCCTTCATACAAAAAGGGCATATATCGGTTTTTGGCCGATTTTCATTTTTTGCAGGATTGAGCTAATTTTTGGCAGACTGACTTGTTTTGACATGAAACTCATCGTTCCGTAACTGTTTTGGCCGATTTGTGCTTCATTCTCCAGAAATAATGTATGCAAAAAAAACTCAGTTTTCCTCTGGAGACCTTTTGTTCAACGTAAACAAAAGAAATCTTTTGCTTTGCTTAGTTTTATTATTCGTATAATTACGCTAATCAGTTACTGCTGCTTCATTAGCACGAGCGATTAAGGCGCTGAACAGAGCAGATGTGAATTTGTTTTGTCGAGACACTGGTTCGATACAAGGTTGGTTGTTGTTTTTTTTTTGGTCTGTTACTCTACTTATTTCACAAACCAAAACATCTATTTAAAAATGAGCCTGCTGTTGAAGCTGCTGAAAGTAATCGTTTAAGTTCGCATTGCATGAAAATCTGCCTTCGAAAGATTTGCTCATAAAGATGCCGCTTCATGCAAAACTGAGGTTTTTTGCATATGTTATTTCTAGAGAACGAAGCGCAAATCACCAAACAAAAGTTACAGAACAATGCTATTCATGTCAAAAAAAGTCAGTCTGCAAAAATTAGCTTGATCCTGCAAAAACTGAAAGTCGACCAAAAACCGATATACGCCCTTTTTTGCACGAAGGCCTTCACTTTTAACAGAGTAGTATACCTGCCCTCCTCGTGTGCTCTTTGCTGCAGCATTTCCACAAACATTTTTATTTCCTTCTTCAGGTTTTCTCGTATCATTGGAGGTTCTGGAAGTCTGTTTAAATGTCTTTGCAGAGCTTGCTCTGTAGAAATAAGCACATATCTATTGCTTAGCTACTAACAAAACTACTATATACATGTACATGTATATTTACCTAATCAGCAGTTAACAAGTTTTCTTACATGTATATCAACAAGAGTATTTTAAGTGAAACCACACCACTGGTAAAACTCATTATGAAGCTAACATCCAGAACCCAAGTGGGATATTTTCCATATCCTCACTAGGGAAGAAACTGATAAAGTCATTTTTATTTGATTATCATAGTTGTTTGTGCAAACAGTCAGTTTGTTGAAATAATAAAAATAAAATTTCTCAGTGACTTGAAAATATGCATTTTATTTTGTTGAATTTCAAAAGCAGTACTCTTCACTTGCTGCAGTCATTGATATTTGTAAAATAATGTTTTTACCAATGAAAAAAAATTCTTACATCCATCTAAAACTAAAATTGCAACAGGGGGGAGGGGTTCAAATGCAATTACTTTTCTGTTTGCTCGCCATACTTTCATAGACATGCAGAAAACTGTCAAACTATAGCCCACGAACTGAGCTATCACAGTTATTCCTTTATGGTAATTCTAACCAATTAAGTTGCATTCACTTGTTTATGTTTTTTTAAACAAGACTATCATCACCTCTTTCTTCCTTGTCTGTTTCATCTCTATAGTCTTGCCAGATTTCAAGCAGGGTTGATGCCTGAAGAGCAATGCCATAAAAAGTACGTAGGCCAGTCAATAATAATTTATTTATGAAACAAAATACTTGCTAATGTTTAAAAGAGCCTTGTTCTTAAAAAAAAAAGGGTGCTGGTAAACTCTTCAGTAGTTTCCATGTATCAGGGCTTGAAAAAAGTGCTGTCCAATCATCCAGGACAAATAGATTTTCCTTCTGGGCAAGTAACGTCTCATTCTCGCTTGCCTGAAGTGCAAGGGATCAAGTAAGTGATCCATCAACTAAATCATTAAAAAACAAACTAAGACTTGCACTTGACAAGCAAAATTTGACAGCTACTCCTCCCAAGAGGAAAATTGAATTCAAGTTTTTTTTTTTTTCCAAGCTCTGGTGTATGCTATAATTGTTCCACTGCTGATTAATATGCTGTTTGAGAACACACATTCTCAAACTCATTAACAATTCATCAAGTAAAAAATAAGAAAATCACAACCGTGAAGGTGGTTTGGATACCCGGTCTAAATTAGCATAGATTTTGATGACTTTACCTCTCTGTTTACGCATTAGTTTTTGTTTCAATTTAGAACATATATCAAAAACTCAAGACAGAGTTTCATTGGCTATATCCAAACACCTGAAATTAATAAATCAAAGTAGAACAAAACTATCAGCCGGTACAAAGTTAAAGACACACAGTGCATTTCACAGGTCACAGGTCACGTAAAATAAAAGCTTCACCCATTGAAGCAAACCATAAAAAGGCAAACCTGAGTGTGACATTGATTCTCACCAAATTGACCTGTGACCTGTGACCAGTCCTTCTACCTGCACCGAAACTATCCCAGATTTCCAGCTCTGCATCTAGTCCATTGTTTACCAAAACATTTTTAAATATAGATCGAGACATCTTCGTGTTTCTCTTGAGCTTAAATAATGTAATAAATAAATGTAATACGCTTGCAACTGTCTATATGTGGTCACGTTTGTTGTCAAAAAATGATTTTTTCACCCTGATTTTTGGCATCAACGTACGGCATTAGCTGGTGTTAGCCGATTCATACATGAAACTGTACTTAGAAAACAGTTCTAAGAAAGCACGCGCGCTGATTGGTTGAAAATCGTGTTTGTATAACTCGATGGAGACACAGAACTAGCGCGCGCTGTTGACGTAGTGATGGCGCAAGCAAGAGAATTTACATTTTGGTAATCAAAGTTAACAAGTTGTTTTCCTTTTTCTCGTCGTGGTGTTTTCTAAAAGAAATAGAAAACATGTACTTCGTGTTTGTATCGAGTTATACAAACACTCGTGAAAGTTTGGGAGAACTCGAAAAAGCTGTGGAAACCCTCGCCTGCGGCTCGTGTTCCCACAGCATTTCTCGTTCTCCCAAACTTCCACTCGTGTTTGTATAACTCGATACAAACACGGAACATGTTTTCTATTTCTTAAATACATTGTAAGCTTCACTTGGCAGTACAACTTTGGGGAACTTTGAAAATAACTACTCACCTCATTTTGCAGATCTAAGGTCTCGTCTACTAAATCTTCTCCCAGGGCTTCTTTTATCTCTAGTCTTTCACTTTCAGGTACAAACTCTTCAATTAGTCTCCATAATGACGTCCTGCTTTCAAATCGCTTCAATTGTTTCACATTGTGTTTTGTTAAAAGGCACCACTTATCGATAATTTCACAATGCAAATTCATCGATATGAAGTCTCCTAGATATCCACTGATTCGTTATTGCAAACAACCTTTCAAGAGAAAAAAAGTCTTTGCCAGGAACGAAATAATACTGTACTCCGGCTTCATGGACATTAGTAAAAGAAGATTACTTCTTTACAAGAAAAATACTTGTCGACGATTACAGATCATAAAATTGTTTTCCTCTCAGTTCCCTAAAATTCATGTAGCTGCAATTAAGAAAACAACAACAAACAAATTTGAAAGTAAAAGATCTCATCACTGGAAAACCTGTCGTATCGTGTTACGAAGACAGTGTTAAATTCCTCTTCTTTCCTCTGAAATTCACTAAATATAAGTTTTATTTTAGATTTCAACAGGTTCATTAGTTTTCCGACTATAAAGTGCTTATAAAACGTTTTTATATTGACTAAATTGAATCAAAGTGTTTTCTAAACATTAACCCATGTTTGAAATTTCTCTATAGCGTACCTTCTTCTTTGCAATTGTGGTTCTTGCGGAGTTATCATATGGTTTATAGCTTCATGGATTTGTTTACCTAGCCCAGTAATATACATTACACCTCCAAGAGCACATAACACTGTCAGAACTGCAAAGATCTGTTTACACAGAGGCCGGGACTTTCTACCGCCTGAAAATGCCGATTCGGCCATAGCGAAAGACAACGGAACGCCAATGCTTGGCAATTACTAAGCAGTTAGTTTTATCTTTCAAACTCGAGCTTTCAAGGGATTAAATATTTAAAGTATTCTCACAAGCGCTTACAGAGTCGAAACCTCACCCGAGAAAGGCACCTCGCCACCTGCGTTAAATCTTCTATTTCAATCCGTGCTTAAAAACCGTGACTTAGAGTAATCACTTCAAGTGTGTCAACATTTGAAACCGACCGAGCAAACAAAACTTAATTGATTCCCAGTTTACGGGTATCCTACTGTCTACTGTGGACTTTGGAAAGTAATTTTCTAAGAGGGAAAAATATTAGAAGGAACTCACTTTTAAATAAATACGAGATTCACAGAATTAACTTAATTTTCGTGTTGTAGAACCTGAACTTTTAACGCCTCGGTGTTTTAGGGTCTCGAACACCTGCTTTTCATTGTTCGGATGAGTAAAACGTTTTAGACACGTTTTTTTCGTGAGAGTCGTATTCTCTCTAGTCTTCTCCGCAGCCTTATGTTGGGATGTCATGCAACGCTACCCCCAAAGAAACGGCTGCTGACAACTGAACAACATTCCTCTCCTATTGTGTTTGTGGTTTGTTTGTACTCTGTTGAAAAGACCAGTCAAAAAATAACAAAGTGTGAATGACGAAAGCTTACGCGCGAAAAGGCCTGTGGTGAGGAATTTCTGGCTTTTGTTTCTCGCCGCACACACGCCACGAAAAAGAGGCTGTGTTCACAGGCTACGATATGTATTTAAATGCGCCATAGGAAAAACGAAAAATGGCTAAATGGTTAAAAGATAAATCTGTTAGCATAATCTTAAGAATTATAAGCTAGAAATAATTATAATCTGAACTAAAAATACAGTCTTATGATCCTAGAGGTTCCCTAATAAATCTTGGCAGAACATTCCATAACTTAGGTACAGCAAACAGAAAAGGCCTGTTCACTGAAAGTTACCTGGGCTTAACATTCGGATAACTAACTCTCTTGCTAAATAGGGTATTGTCGCTAGAACTTCTTAAATTATTTTTGGATACAGGCTTAGAAGTAATTTGAAAAAAAACCTAAAAATCTCATTTCATAAAAGCCAACATGTCTGATCATAAAATTTGACAATTCAACTGTAATCGCTGAAATTTCGACAGGGCCAGGACCTGTCACCAGAGATAAACATGTTCAACTTTACAAAGTTACTTGCTTGAATTCGTTACTATAGTGATTTCAATTAATGTTGTGATGGTGGATTTACTTGAGAGGACTTAAAACGACTGGCACAGATAACTGTCCAATTACAGGTGTCCGATACAGCCAACTGTCCGATTACACTACGGATTTACAACTTTCCAGATTAACTACTGCAAAATATCTCAGATTATTATTCAACAAAATTGTAACACTATCCAAATATGGTCATGATGCTCTCGATATCTGTCATCCGTAGGTAACAGATATCCGGCGGTATACGTAGCTTCGTACATGGGAAGAAAAAGTGAAGTGAAAAAATGTCGACAGAAAGGTTTAAAAATGTTACGAGCTTGGAAATCAATTTTGTTATCAATTTGTTGAATAATAAAACAATTATCCTGCTCAATCTCGCGGAATATCGTCTGATTTTAGCCGACTTGGCCTACGGCCTCGTCGGCTAAGTATCAGACGATATTCCGCGCGATTTCGCAGGATAATTGTTAATTATACAGTAATTACATTTGAGGAAATTGTAAGATTGTTACGGCTGTTCAAGGTATGAGGCTTGGAGTACGGCATGTACATTCGGACAGTCACGCGACAACCAAAATTTGTTGGAACCATGAATTGTCTAAGGTAATAGGTCCCGCTCGGGCGCCTTCAGCGAGCAGGAAGCTCTATAACGCCGTGGTCTGGGGAGGAAAAAGCTTGATACCTGGTTACCAAGTTGTTCTTGTCCAAGCAACAAAAATGGCGTCCTTGACTTCACGAAAACGATGTTTTGGAGATCGTTAAGAAGCCACAAGAAGCCTAAAATAACATTTTATTTCTTTGGAATGAAGGTGATATATGAAAAATTACATGGCTCCTGGTAGTCTTGTAAGCGCTTGAATGAAGATTGCTTAACAAGCTTTATGTCGAAGAGCTCGAGATCTTCAATGGAATGGCAACTTGAAGCATTTGAAAGCAGGACGTCATTATGGAGACTAATTGAAGAGTTTGTACCTGAAAGTGAAAGACTAGAGATAAAAGAAGCCCTGGGAGAAGATTTAGTAGACGAGACCTTAGATCTGCAAAATGAGGTGAGTAGTTATTTTCAAAGTTCCCCAAAGTTGTACTGCCAAGTGAAGCTTACAATGTATTTAAGAAATAGAAAACATGTTCCGTGTTTGTATCGAGTTATACAAACACGAGTGGAAGTTTGGGAGAACGAGAAATGCTGTGGGAACACGAGCCGCAGGCGAGGGTTTCCACAGCTTTTTCGAGTTCTCCCAAACTTTCACGAGTGTTTGTATAACTCGATACAAACACGAAGTACATGTTTTCTATTTCTTTTAGAAAACACCACGACGAGAAAAAGGAAAACAACTTGTTAACTTTGATTACCAAAATGTAAATTCTCTTGCTTGCGCCATCACTACGTCAACAGCGCGCGCTAGTTCTGTGTCTCCATCGAGTTATACAAACACGATTTTCAACCAATCAGCGCGCGTGCTTTCTTAGAACTGTTTTCTAAGTACAGTTTCATGTATGAATCGGCTAACACCAGCTAATGCCGTACGTTGATGCCAAAAATCAGGGTGAAAAAATCATTTTTTGACAACAAACGTGACCACATATAGACAGTTGCAAGCGTATTACATTTATTTATTACATTATTTAAGCTCAAGAGAAACACGAAGATGTCTCGATCTATATTTAAAAATGTTTTGGTAAACAATGGACTAGATGCAGAGCTGGAAATCTGGGATAGTTTCGGTGCAGGTAGAAGGACTGGTCACAGGTCACAGGTCAATTTGGTGAGAATCAATGTCACACTCAGGTTTGCCTTTTTATGGTTTGCTTCAATGGGTGAAGCTTTTATTTTACGTGACCTGTGACCTGTGAAATGCACTGTGTGTCTTTAACTTTGTACCGGCTGATAGTTTTGTTCTACTTTGATTTATTAATTTCAGGTGTTTGGATATAGCCAATGAAACTCTGTCTTGAGTTTTTGATATATGTTCTAAATTGAAACAAAAACTAATGCGTAAACAGAGAGGTAAAGTCATCAAAATCTATGCTAATTTAGACCGGGTATCCAAACCACCTTCACGGTTGTGATTTTCTTATTTTTTACTTGATGAATTGTTAATGAGTTTGAGAATGTGTGTTCTCAAACAGCATATTAATCAGCAGTGGAACAATTATAGCATACACCAGAGCTTGGAAAAAAAAAAAAACTTGAATTCAATTTTCCTCTTGGGAGGAGTAGCTGTCAAATTTTGCTTGTCAAGTGCAAGTCTTAGTTTGTTTTTTAATGATTTAGTTGATGGATCACTTACTTGATCCCTTGCACTTCAGGCAAGCGAGAATGAGACGTTACTTGCCCAGAAGGAAAATCTATTTGTCCTGGATGATTGGACAGCACTTTTTTCAAGCCCTGATACATGGAAACTACTGAAGAGTTTACCAGCACCCTTTTTTTTTTAAGAACAAGGCTCTTTTAAACATTAGCAAGTATTTTGTTTCATAAATAAATTATTATTGACTGGCCTACGTACTTTTTATGGCATTGCTCTTCAGGCATCAACCCTGCTTGAAATCTGGCAAGACTATAGAGATGAAACAGACAAGGAAGAAAGAGGTGATGATAGTCTTGTTTAAAAAAACATAAACAAGTGAATGCAACTTAATTGGTTAGAATTACCATAAAGGAATAACTGTGATAGCTCAGTTCGTGGGCTATAGTTTGACAGTTTTCTGCATGTCTATGAAAGTATGGCGAGCAAACAGAAAAGTAATTGCATTTGAACCCCTCCCCCCTGTTGCAATTTTAGTTTTTAGATGGATGTAAGAATTTTTTTTCATTGGTAAAAACATTATTTTACAAATATCAATGACTGCAGCAAGTGAAGAGTACTGCTTTTGAAATTCAACAAAATAAAATGCATATTTTCAAGTCACTGAGAAATTTTATTTTTATTATTTCAACAAACTGACTGTTTGCACAAACAACTATGATAATCAAATAAAAATGACTTTATCAGTTTCTTCCCTAGTGAGGATATGGAAAATATCCCACTTGGGTTCTGGATGTTAGCTTCATAATGAGTTTTACCAGTGGTGTGGTTTCACTTAAAATACTCTTGTTGATATACATGTAAGAAAACTTGTTAACTGCTGATTAGGTAAATATACATGTACATGTATATAGTAGTTTTGTTAGTAGCTAAGCAATAGATATGTGCTTATTTCTACAGAGCAAGCTCTGCAAAGACATTTAAACAGACTTCCAGAACCTCCAATGATACGAGAAAACCTGAAGAAGGAAATAAAAATGTTTGTGGAAATGCTGCAGCAAAGAGCACACGAGGAGGGCAGGTATACTACTCTGTTAAAAGTGAAGGCCTTCGTGCAAAAAAAGGGCGTATATCGGTTTTTGGTCGACTTTCAGTTTTTGCAGGATCAAGCTAATTTTTGCAGACTGACTTTTTTTGACATGAATAGCATTGTTCTGTAACTTTTGTTTGGTGATTTGCGCTTCGTTCTCTAGAAATAACATATGCAAAAAACCTCAGTTTTGCATGAAGCGGCATCTTTATGAGCAAATCTTTCGAAGGCAGATTTTCATGCAATGCGAACTTAAACGATTACTTTCAGCAGCTTCAACAGCAGGCTCATTTTTAAATAGATGTTTTGGTTTGTGAAATAAGTAGAGTAACAGACCAAAAAAAAAACAACAACCAACCTTGTATCGAACCAGTGTCTCGACAAAACAAATTCACATCTGCTCTGTTCAGCGCCTTAATCGCTCGTGCTAATGAAGCAGCAGTAACTGATTAGCGTAATTATACGAATAATAAAACTAAGCAAAGCAAAAGATTTCTTTTGTTTACGTTGAACAAAAGGTCTCCAGAGGAAAACTGAGTTTTTTTTGCATACATTATTTCTGGAGAATGAAGCACAAATCGGCCAAAACAGTTACGGAACGATGAGTTTCATGTCAAAACAAGTCAGTCTGCCAAAAATTAGCTCAATCCTGCAAAAAATGAAAATCGGCCAAAAACCGATATATGCCCTTTTTGTATGAAGGCCTTCAATTGTAATTTATTTATTGATTGCACAGGGCAGCCATTAAGTTTTGAGTCACCTGTAGCCTAAACTTGTTACCTTTTAGATGAGTTGTATCAACTATAGTCCAGTTCGCCCATAACATCAAGGGCTCATTGAGCATGATGAGTCAGCTGTAGCAGGTGTTATGGTTTACGGCCCTTTATTGACAGCACTGGTACAGCCTTTGTGCGACTTACTGAATTACACACTGTTAAGGCTGCTATGAAGCAAACTGACCAATGCAAATGTGAAAATAATGAGAACAGTGGTGAACTTGCTTGTAAAAATTTCAAAAAATCTAATTAATTGACATCAGTTATCCAAACTCCATCCTTTGTTTCAACTTGGCAAATTATACATAGTTTGAGACAAACAGATGAATGATGGTAAAGCATCCAGACAACAGTTCTAAGACGAAATTTTTAAAGCAAAAAAAGGTAAATAAAAGTTAATTTGAATTGAATTTGGACCTGTAGATACATGTAAGATTGACCCCTCGTGGCAACAATAAGTCATGATTATATACATTGTATTTTACTGGAGCAATTTAGCTTGAAACTAAAGACTTGAAAACCAAGTGCAGTTTAAAATTGGCAAGCATGAATATATACATGTAGGTTTGTTTGTTTGTTCAACATCACTGGTTTCTTTACAAAGGATTGTTATTCTCCATTTCCAGTTAGTGTTTTAAGCACCAGACCGGAGCTTATCTCAGTTTCTGTAGCATGAAGCAGCTTGGATGGCCGGGATGCTAGCTCAGTCCTGTCTTTGCATTTGGTATGAGCCTGTGAAAAATTCAGTAAAAACACCTCCCATGGGTCAACAACTTGTCAGTCAGTATTGAAATGATGTAAGTTAACAAAAGTTAGTTCATCAATAGAACACGTTGTTTGACTGCAATCTTTTTTTTTTTGTCGTTTTCATTAAAGGAATTCACCCTCCATTTTGAGTAAAGAGGAATCCCGTATAGTGGAGTATGTCTTCGAAAACACAGGTAAGACAAAAATTATTGAAAAGAAACAATTTAAGCTGGAAAAGTATTGCCATTGCTATGCATCAGTGTGACCTGAATATAACATTACTCAGGTTAGCCTGAATAACTCTCTGGTTACCCAGTTTATGGTCAGCACCTCATGATGGAAATGGTAACTCAACACACTTAAGAAGTGTGCAATCTGAAGCCGGCGGCTTTTTACCCCTGGTCTTCATTCTGCAGACTGCAATCTGCAATCTACAGCCTCTGTTTTACACTGGCCCCTTAAAAAACCAGAAGAAATATAAACTTCTCACAGTTTTTTCCCTTGTGAGATAATAACCACTGGAATAGTTTAATTTCATTGGCTCTTTCAAGGTATTATTAAACAGAGTAATGCATAGTGAGTAACAGAGTAACAGGAAAACGAGTAACAGGTAAAAATGTTTTGGGGGTGACTTCTTGGGGTTAACTTATTCACGAAGCAGGCCCAACAAGTCATGGCTTTTCTACAATGCTATTGAACCGAGAATCAGGCATATGTAGATTGTCAAATTTTTGTCCTGTCCTTATTGGCTCTAATGATGAATTGGAGGAGTGACATACAGTATGTGTAGATGACATTGTTATCGTCTTTTGTTTCTTTATTATATAATAATGTAATTACCATGCATCTCTTCAAAAGAAATGAAAATGTGGTAAGAAAAAATAAGGTCTTAAACTTGCACAGCAAGCCGTTCAAAAATTCGTCTGATTCTGCCGGTCCCATGTAAACACAAGTCGGAACCGTGCAAGTTTTTGCCTGTGCCAAAATTTGTCAGGACTATCGCCTTATGTGCCACATTTTTGTTTCTACCACATTTTGACCCCTTCTGTGATTACTGAACAGATGAACGACAACATTGAATGCATTTGGTCACTTAAAATCTGATTTAACATGAAAGACAGAACTAGGTCAATTTCATATTGTATTCAGGACCCTGGGGTACTCCCCGAAAAATCAGGTGGGAGTGTGCAAACCCCCTCCCAAAACCCTTACCCCGATTAAGATCAAACTCTGTGATATTCTCTATTTATCACCTGACCAAAACTGTGATACTCTATTTAAGACTTGACCCTTAAATCAATACTCTGTTTCAGACCTGTGTTATAATTAGTTCATAATTCAGACCAATGTTAAAGGCATCATGAATTGCTTTTGTTCATGGTCTTGTTGATGATGATGAAAAAGCAGCTTGTTCTAAAAACGTACCAAATTCAAGACAAAAGTGCCAAAACCATACCCTGTGTAAGACCAAAATGGTCAAAAGCGATACCCTATAAGCCCTATTTATGATCAAATCAGCTGAAAACCGTACCCTTCAGGGCTGCGCATACATGTACCTTAATAAAAACCATATAAGGGAGTACCTCGTTGGGATTCAAGTTAGTAAGAGAGCTTAAATCCTGATTACAAGACTGATGGTTCACATCAAACCTCAGTGATACACGTTTTTCATCAGAGTTGCATGTACAATACATGTGTTGCAAGCATTTTGTCTTCTGATACATGAGTGAGAAACATGAGATTATCCATGTGGTAGCAACTGATTAAACGATAATCTTGGAATGATTGGCTGGCTGTTCAAAAACATACTTTAGTGAATGATGGTGACCTTATTTCTTTCTGGCGCATCAGAAAAGATCAGCAGTGTCCAGCATTTCTTTGGGGCAATAGAATTCACAATCTCGCCCTTCATTCAAGGCGCAGTTTCTAAACCTACCACCTGTTTCAGCACTTTGGGAAAAGCACACAGCCGCCTTTTTCCAGGATATGAACACTGTCTTTTCCTCTCCACAGCAGTGGTCGGGATAATAACTTACAATCATTACACTGTCCATTCCTGGCTTTCTGCATTGATCCAAGCGTTTTCCTTTGGGTGCCCTCACATACGTACTTCCTATCTCATATTCCGTTCTTACAGGGATTTCCCACGGCTCATTCGTCAACAACTGCTGAGGGCTGGACATCCCAACCCAGTGGCTTTTAATTTTGTTAATTTTCTGATACTGTATTACCAGAGAGTTCCTTTCCTGTCCATCGGCGCCTTTGACCACACACTCATAAGGCCAGTCGTTTGGGTTAATGATCTTTTTGCTTAGCCAATCCGTAATGCCTGCCTCATCTTTTGTTATTTGCGTCAATATTTCATCTTCCAGCTTCAACTGCAGTGCACGACCTGGTTCTGATAACGACGCTTCCCTAAACACTTCCGCCATCTTCGCAAATTTGTAGAGTTTGGTCATCAAAGCATTGTTCGCTTCATCATCAACGTCACTTTTCCTTCCCTCTGTTGCATCCAAAAGGCTGTGGTAAGTGAAGTGGGATTGCAGACCCGCATAACCATAGTAAATTAACTCTTGTGCAAACTTTTGTACGAGATGCTTTTTGCTACGACAATAAGCCATCATGTATGGTGTAAGAAGAGAGGTGGCTTCTACCAGTTCGCCAAGCTCTACGCCATACAGATCCAAGAGACGGTTATCTACAAAATCTAAAAAGCAACCAAATATGAGTCTGCATACAAGCCAAGTAGCCCATTCTCTACAGTTTCAGTAGCCTGAAGCGACAAGGAATATTTCTACTTTCCCCTGGATGGGCTGCTAGTTCATTGCAGGGTTCCCTCCCCCGCGCCCAGCATTAACGCCGGTACCCATTTATACACCTGGGTGGAGAGAGGCACTGTGAGAGTTGAGTGTCTTGTCCAGGAACACAACACTGCGTCCCGGGTCAGTGGTCGAACCCGGAGCGCTCGATCAGAGCCGAGGGCACCGCGCCTCCTCAAGAATAAAACAGTGTTTGTTATTTGAACAAAACCTGTGATTATTGTACTATTATTTTTACGTTATACCTTTTCATGGTTCATGCCGGCATGTCATGACATAGGTTGTAATATTGTTGTCTTTTCAACAAAAGACACCTAAGTGGCTGCGGCTTAGACGAGCTACATCACAATTCATGCATCTTGAATGGTGTAGCCTAAAGTTTTCAGGTTCGTCGATTGTAATCCGTGTTAAAATTCTCCATCCTTAACCATCCTTGTTCCAGTATGGTTAATTATTATCTCTTTGGTGGTTTTCGATTTTAATAAATTGTTATTGTCAGGATTCCTAATTTTTATGCGGCCAAAATAGCTAAAAATTACCTGACTATAAGCTCGTTTAATCGATGTTCTTAGTTTTGGGCTCACCGTATTGATATTGTCTCATGAACTGCTCTACCTCTGGCATTTTCGACAGTTCTCTTGCTCCACAAACCGGTTTAGCCGAAATGGCATCTACCAAGGCACCGTAATTTCTGATGGTATACCTTATGGCGCTGAGCTGATTTGCCATCGCTAACACTCCTCCTTTAGCTTCAATGAGGCGCCCCAAGTCAGCTATGTCGGCCTGAATGTCAGTGAGTCGATTGTTTATCTGTTTGAACTCGTCGTCCAAATATTTTGCAAGCTCATCAAATGGGTTTGGGGTCAGGAACGTTGTCGCAATGGTAGCGATTCCACTAAACACGCTAAACACGGGAGTTATAAAGCTGATGAACGATGTAGCTGTTTCAAAGGCCGCCGCAAATGTGCCCAGTTTTTGAAGAGGGTTAGCTTTCCTGGCCTCTCTGTATTTTTGCCTCGCTGCAGTAATGGCACCAGCGCCCTCAACTAACCCAGCAGCAATCGCGGATGAAGCCTGTAGCATATCGTCTGTGATGTCATATGTGGGGGGCTCGTTTTCCGGGATTGTTTCTGATCCAGGCTTAATCTCGACAAGTTTTTCCTTTACGAACAGATCTTTTAGCTGCTCGGGACAAACAGAAAGTCTTGAAACATCAATTGAGACCCCAAACTGTTTGCAGGGTCTCTCTAAATCTTCAGGGGCCGAGGATGGACAAGTGTTCTTGAAATCTGTTGGCTGATCTACCGCAATGACCGTGTCAACGACAAGGGCATTGACACAAACTTGATTGACAGACGAACTAACAGTCACTGACTTGATGGTTTTCTGTTTATATTGGAACTGATATTCATTTCCTTGTAGTAAACTTGCCCCAGGTACATTCACCGCATAGTGCAATTTGTTTCCATCTCCATCGATCGCGACTTTCCTGCTTTCATCGTTTTGAGCAAAGATGTCGATGGTGATTTCTTTTCCTCCTTGTAAAGGATCACACAAATCAAGGGTTAATGCTGACTGACGAGTAGAGAACGCTGAGGGGAAAAACCAATTCATCAAGACTAACAACAAAACGGACACGAAACGATTTCCGTTAGTCATGCTTCCCTTTGCTTTTAGAGCGATTTACTTGTGGTTTCAACTGCTTGAACTAAATTGAAAGCTGTTACTCTTGAAATCTGATCTAAGCGTTGTAGCCGCGTTCATAATTATTGAATTGTTCAAGCTTTTCAAAAATTAAACCTATCAGAATCAGCGCTACGGTGACGTGAAATGGTTTCATTGATCACCCTTTGTGGCGTTACCTGACATCGTGTCCGCCTCTGTCAATGGCTTCGATGCACTTTCACAGACAAATAGCTCAATAAAAACGGATGTTTTATCGATAAAGTTACTGCAACAACGATTTTCGTTTCTTAAAATGTGTTGCGGCCATGTCTAAGTGTGACTCGTTTACAGTTAAGCTTTTCCTGACCGTTTCCAGATTGAATAAAGTTATGAACAGGAAATTAAAAGCTTTCGAAAAATAGCAAAACAGCAAAAGAAAACATACACTCCTGCTGTGACTTCAAGACCACTCCCCTTAGTGCATTATTGATGGGAAACTTAAGCGCCGACGTTTTTGGGACGTGAATGGTTGCCAGAATTTTTTCCCTTTTTGTTGTTGCAAATTTTTTTTATTTGAAGCGTTCATCTTGAAAAGTTTAGCCTAAATTCTTCAAGTTCGTCGATTGTAATCCGTGTTAATCTTCTCCATCCTTAACCATCGCTATTCCTTGTCCCTTGATGGTTTATTATTATCTCTTTGGTGTTAATGTTGTAAATTACTATTTCCAGGTTTCCTTCAATGTATGCCTAAACTTGTGTTCGCCCTCTGGTTGCTGTCCGCGTCTCAAAAACGTCTCTGCCTCTGACGATGAGAGAGCGCTCGAAACGAAAGGTTTTAAATCGTTGATGAAACTAATTTTTGTGTCAAAATGGTGTCCATGACCGTCTTTCGTACACTTGTGAATCGTTTTTATGGTTATTTTTTCGATGGAGTTAACGCAGTTTTCAATTAAAGAAGAAATATACCAAGCACAAAAAATTTTTTACCGCCAGTCACTCAGGGTTTTGAGGAACTAGCCTGCGTTTCCGCGGTCTTTCTTTGCTCGCGAACCCCACGGAAACGCTTGCTACGCACGCTGTTGAGGACCTTGACCTGTTCCCAGTCATTTAACTACAACGATTTTATTTTACAAATATTTTTGGGCTGTTTGGTTTTTAAAATAGCATCGCAGCCGGAACAAGCACAACTCGTCAGGCTTGCTTTGTGAATTGGTTTTGTAGTTACTATTTATATACCAATAATAATAAAAAAAACGTTTACGATCCATTCTATATATTTTAAAAAGTTTTAATTTTTTACACTTTGAATTTTCACCTTTTATACTCTCGCCATTCCGTTATTCGCTACTCCGTTACGCTCTGTTGAGTGACAACCCTAACACTGTGAACGAACTGTATGAAAGAGTGGGTGTTACTCAACAGAGTAACGCGGTAATGAGTGACGGAACAACGCAGTAACGAGAAAACGAGTAACGGGTATAAATTTCAAGGGTTGAAAAGTACAACATCCTTCAAAAATGGAAAAATATAGACATGCAGTTTGTAACCGGGACTCAGAGCATGCGATAACAACAACAACAACAGCAACAACAACAACAACAACAACAACAGTTTTTGTTTAATTAATAATCTAATGCGTTAAATAAATAGACAGTAGGCTACACGAAGTCGTAAGTTGTAGCGCATAGTCGACCCAATGTATTATCATTATTTTAGATACACTCAATATTTTGTAAGAAATTCATACGTTGTCTTACCCCGGTTTCGAATACTGCCATATCGCAAACACAGTCGCAGCATAACCTATTTGAGCCCTGTAGTCTGGTCCTGATTATATGATTAAAATCATCCGGTCTGAATCATTTTTGAATTATTAAACTAAAAAAAAAAGGCAACAAAAAAATTAACTCTGGCTGCCGTTAGCGTCTCAAAAACGTCGGCGCTTGAGTTTCCTATCAATAGTGCATTAAGGGGAATGGTCTTGAAGTCATACCATGTTGAAACATGTTGAAAACAGAGCTTTTCGAAAACAATGACGTCACGATAATCACGTGATTTCCCTGCCGGAGTTTTCCTCAAACACAAATTAATTAACAATTATTCCATGAGCGCGCGTTGGATATGAGATGATAGATAGCCAACGAGGCGCGTAGCGCCGAGTTGGCTATAATCATCTCATATCCAACAAGCGCGAGTGGAATAATTGTTTTATTAAAAACGCCCCCAAAATATAGAAAACTGGACTACAATAAAAACAAAAAGGCCCAAAAATTCACTCATACGCTCGCCATTTTGTAGATCATGGTATAATGGCTCATATACCATGATGGCTAAGCCAATGAAAACTCTCGAATTGCATTATCCAATGATCCAGTTTTTAATAAAAGCTGTTATTGTTGCGTTTTAAAATTTCTCCAGCGTAGTCTGGATGGCCTTACAGTTTCGAACAGAGCATCTAGAGAAATGTACACTTAGAAATGAACCTTACCTTCACAAACGGTTACGTGTAGCAACCCCACGTAATATCCAATATCTTGAACTAACCTTTTAATTTGGCTCTAGCAGAATACTGCACAAAACAAATTAAAATACACCCAACTTACCACAACGGCTAACTTTGTTTGTTTTCCTATACATATATCACCACCTCTTTACTACAAGTTTCTCACATAATTACAATTCAAGAAGCTCAAAAGCAAGTTGTCAAGATTTGGCCAATATCTTCCACTTCGCCGGACATAGACGATGGCAAAATCAAGAACTGCACTTGCTCAATGCTGCGCGGTTAATAAATTAATTTTCATCCTCTTTTAATGACAGCACCAAGACCCTCCAGCTCATCAAGTCGACCATCCACTGCACAATCCTCCAGAGATGGCAGGCAAACTCCCATGCGAGCCACACCCAGTAGTGATGGTAGCAGGTAAGGGGATGAGCTATTCAGCTCAGTAGCCACAGTCCTTGTTAGATTCTGCAACATGACTGATATCTAGAATAACAAGCTTGTGGTGTCACACTACCTGCAAAAACCTATTAGTGCCTACTGACATGTATGGTGTAGCGACTTTTGTCTGCCGTTTCCACGCTCCTTCCTACCTACCCACCCACCTACATACCTACCTACCTACCTACCTACTCACCTGCACACATGCCTGCTTATGTGTTCTAAGTGCCTACCTATCTACTGAATGACCAAACTGACTGACCTACCTACCTACCTTCTTTCATACCTACCTGCATTTTCTTTCTTAGAGGTTATCTACTTGCTGAATGACCAAACCAACTGACCTACTTACCTATCGTCATGTGCCTACCTGCCTCCTTCCTGCCTACTCTCCTAGCTACCTTCCTACCCACCAACCTACCTACCTCCCTACCCTTCTACCTGCTTAATGTTACCACCAGTCACCTACCTTCTCACACAGATGTGCCTACTTACCTCCCTTCTGCCTTACTACCTACCTGCCTTCTTACCCACTGACTGGTACCTACCCACCCATTCAACTACTTACCAACCGACCGATCAACTGGGGGCTACCCACCCAATAACTTTCCTACCTTCTGACCCACTGACTGGTACTTATCCACCCATTCAACTTCTTACCTACCTTGCTGCTACCTACTTACCTTCTCCCTAGCTACCTACTGACTTACTGTTACCTTCAGCCATTCATCTACCTACCTACCGACCAACTGACTGGTACTACCTACCTTCCCACTACCTAGCTGTCTACCAACCACTCAACTGGTAACTACTCACCCACTCACCTAACTACATACTAACCAGTACTTACCCACCCATTCACCTTCCTACTTAACTGAATAACCTAGCTACCCTTCCACATGCATGTACTTACCTCCTAACCACCTATTCTCTTACCTACGGGGGTATATACCTACCGGTACTAACCCACCCATTGACCTTCCTACCTTACTGACTAACCTAGCTACCTCCTACCTACCTTTCTACCTCCCTACCAATCCACCCATTCTCCTATTTACTGACTGACTGACTGACTGACCAACGGACTGGTACCTACCCACCTGGGGGAGGTACTCGATATATCCCTGGGTGGGGAGGTGCAGCCCTGCCCCTCATACCCTGACCCTGTTTAAGACAAATATCGCTGATTTTCCTACCCTGTTTAAGACAGAATTCCGATTTTTGATACCCTATTTAAGACATAGATTAAAACTTGCAGTTACAAATTGTGTGGCTTTCTTGTTGTGTAATCAATAGAAATTTAATGTGCCTGGTATCAATGCCAAAGCCAACGGAAGTCAATAATAATTTACAAGAGCTTGTAAAAATTTTGCTGTTTATCGTCCGAGAAAAGATATCCCATTTAAGACAAAAATTGTTAAATCAAAACCTGATTAAGACAAAAAATGATAAATTCGATACCCTGTTTAAGACAAAAATCCCGAAAAACATACCCTGGCTGGCCGCACGTCCCCATTAAGCACTTATAAGGGAGTAACCCCCCCCCCCCCGGCCTACCCACCCATACTCTATCTCTTCCTACATCCCCCTGTCTGTCTGTCTGTCTGTCTGCTGCCTGCCTACCCATCTGTTTTTGTTTATCATATCTAATTATTTTAACTTGTGTTTAAGGTGTACATCTTCTCTCAGTGATCATCTGGATTCCATGAATGACCAACTGAAAAGCACTTGAAATTGATAGA
>JAHPZR010045561.1:2500-13240 GCA_019787425.1 Platygyra sinensis | reverse complement strand
CCGATTAACTCAAGTTAGAGTTCAGATCTCATCTCTGTCACTATAACTTTGATAGGCCCAAAGTTTTGTGGTATAAATTTTCCTTTCTGTATTTATAAAGCACTAACATCTAAATCTCTGAATGTGTAATAAATAAATTGTGATCAACTTATATCTTCAATAAACTTTGGGCCTTTGATATGCTTTGTATAAACGTATGTAAAATTGATTGATACACAGTTGAACACTCGTAAAACGCAAGATTCCTCAGTTCTAATATTATTTAAAAACTTTTTAAAGTCCAAACTTTGCCTGACATACTTAGTCTAGACATGAACAATATAATATAACTAATGACTAATTCTTACAACTTCAATTTACTATTCCACGGTCGTGTACAGTACAATGTTCTTACAAATTTATAACTAAAGCTAGATCGAAAATCCAGCTTTCGAAACTAACGCAATAAACTCGATGTGTAGTCAGTCTTCTGCGAGCTACATGTAGCACGTGCTTCCGAAGTTCCGCTTGTAGAACGACGTCTCACCATAAATTACCACTGGCTACCAACTAACGGATGTTCTCTACTGTCACGAACAGACTTTCGCCTCAGTTAACAGGAAGATACAAGCTGTTTTCATTGAAACCCTCTCACTCTCTAACTTTATAGTTTATAAGTTACGCCGAGGAAGATACTTGTGGCTGATTCAAGAGCATTATTTCGCAACCGCCTTGCACATGATCCATAACTTGTAGCTTTAACTGAGAAACTTGTTTTTTAAGTTCGTACACCTCCGAGCTGAGCTTCGAGTTGATATTCTTAAGTTTGTCTACTTTTTCCTCCAGATCTGCTTCCTTTTCAAGTTTTCTCTTTCGGCATTTCGACGCAGCGACTCGATTTCTCTGCTTCTTTCGCTCGTTCTTGACCGTTTCCTGTAGCGCCAAATCGATCGGGGGAAGAGGTGGCGTTCCGGGTACGACTTGGGATTCGTTCTCCAGTTTTACATTATCCAACCGCGGTTGCTGAGGTGGAATCTGCACGTTCAATGGCTGACCGTAGTTTGTGCTCACTGCGGGTCTTTGAAAGTCTGGGAAAATTTGCGTCGCGCCGGAAAACGACGACAACGGAAGTGCCTGTGTCGAAATCGTGGACGTGCCTGCTGATAGAAGTGGCGTTGTACTAGCCACTGTACTCGTCGTGCTATTAATCCCGCTTGCTGCTGCTGCTGCCGCCGCTGTAGCAAATGACAAATTGAGAGCACCTTGTACAAGAGCGTTCGAATTCAGAGAATTAACAGCAGTGTACTGTCCGCTTGGTTCCTGTTGATCATGTAGTTTTTGAAGGGCTTCCATAAACCCTCGTGCGTACATTTCTTGCTGTTCTGTTACATTTTGTGCTCCCTTGAAAATCTGTGTCGGTGTTGGCGTCGTCAACATTCCTCCATAACCCATGATTAGCTTCTCCAGCTCTGGCGAGCCTAAAGTTAACAAATTTAAATCTGGCGATGTTAACAGAGCGCCGTCCAGCGAAGTTTGCCGTCGAGTGTTCGCCAACGAAAAATCCAGCTTTAGGTTGCCTTTATCGTATATGGCACTTTGAGAACTTGATGTTGTGGGCATAATTTCTTCGTCATACAATGATGCTTCCATTCACGAAGCAGGTCTTGGTAAAAATGATACGAAAATCAGCTGACTCAGTGTTCAGAGATTTGCTTAGAGCTTTTCGCAACCAACGCACTTTTATTTCCGTAGAAAACCATTCATATATGAACATTGTCATTTTCTATTTCAGTCCCACTATGTCATGATAAACTTGATTGGTTGAAAATCTGAACTTTGTTCTTCGGCGTGTTGTAATTGGTCAATTTTTTCTTGTTTGATCCGCACGTGACATGCAACACTATGCGTATGACGTAAATCGGAAAACACGTCGAAAACAAAAGATCCATTTCCTAGGTTACTGAAAGGAGCGCGAATTTTCGATTTATTAACTTCACGAACCTTTTAGAATATTCCTTTTTGAAGCGAAACACGTAAAGTTAATGTTTGATTTTCTGAAAGAGATCAAACCCGAACATATTAAGGCAAATGTGATTATTTGGTGAAAGATTTCGTAACGAAAGCGGCACTAACTAAATATGACGGAAAATTGTCGTTGAAAATACGTACTCTGTAAACTCAAAATAATTCCTAGAACATCCGGCACAAATTTTGTATTTATACGAAAGTGTTCAGTAAATATTTTATGACTTGATTTTCCGAAAGAAAACGTCGGTTTTCGATGAAAACCGAGAAATATTACGACAAGGACCTTGCCGGTCGCGCCCAGCCGCCCACTTTGTTTGAGCTCTTTTCAGTATAGTGAAGATATTTATTTTTCGGATAAAGCGCAAGGTCATCTATTGTTTCCTTATTGATTGTTTCTTACACTGATTTTCCGCTAATCGCTTCGCTGGCGTGACGAGCCGCCATCTTTGAGCGCGTGCCCCAAACCGCAACAGGTTCGAATTTCATTTTTTCACCGGAACTAGAATTTTGTTATCCTCACGTTCACGCTGAGTCTATTTCGCATCAGTTATAATTTCGCAGTTGGTAAAATAATTGCAGACAATTATTTTCTCCAGAACTGTTTTCTTAATTCAGCTGAATAATGACTCAATTGATTCAAGAGTCATATACATGTTTCATTTCATACACGTATGTTTCATTTCAGTCTGTACATGTACGTTTAGACTGAAATTTCGAAATCCTACCTACGTAGACCCATTTTTTTTTTTTTTACTTTTACTTTTAAGTTCATCATTTTGAACTAGTTTATCTTGTTTGCCATCTTTCTAGCAAAGGACTTTAAAACGCTCCTCGGGAAAAAGGCCTTATGTTATGATATCTCTAAACGTGCTTCGAATTAAAAATTTTCTGTGTGTTCTCGTACGAAACAGGTGTAATTTGTAAATGTCAAACTCAGATTACCATAAATGGCCATAAAAACAAAAAAATTATCATCCTTTTTTAACAGCCGGTCACTATTTATTTAAATCTTTGAAGGTTATCCATTATCCGGAAAATAAAGCTGATTTCTTTACCCAAAACAAGGGAAGTGAATTATTTTTGCGGATAAAATGAAAACTGGGGCGATAGAAGTGATGGGCTCTTGGTTGTATATGTTTGCGGCGAACGTGCTGATATAAAATGGAATATTCATAAACTCTGATATATATTTTCAGACCATTTTTGGTAATATTTTGTTCGTTTTGCTTTATCAGACCGATCATCTGGAGCCTCTGGTGAAAAGATAATACCGAAGTATATGAGTACAAACTTAATAGATTCCGAGAATTGAAAGGAGTGGCCGAAAGACGGCGTTTATCATTGTGGGAGTGTTAGCGTTTGACATGCTCACGAGAAATAAGGCATTTCGAAGGACTGTTTTCTTAAATCAAGCTTTCTTTCTCTAATAAATGTATCAGTATGTGCTTTGAATGGTGTTGCATCAATATCAGAAAAATAGTCTTTCATAGTGATTTCTGAACCATATTGTGGTCAGTTGCTGTTGTTTTAAAGTGGCCCGGGGGTCCTTGCAGTAGAATGGGTTTTCCCGGAACGAACAGGTGAAACGACTTCCGCTCTAATACGATGAAAGATCTAAAGGATCATCTAAATTTATGTGCGATCGGAAGCACGCCTCTCAAATAAATAAACGCGGAAATGGTATTCAAGCAAATGGATGGTAGGGAGTGGTCTTTGTACAAACAGGAAACGCTAAAGAACCTAAACAAAGGAAGCTCTCCCTGAAAGAAACTGAAAGGACTTCTGAGATAAGACACCCTGAAAGCAGATTCTCCTTCAATCTTCCTAGGAAAAAATATATTTGTACTTAGAAGATAGAAGAAGACTCTGTTAGCAGAGAGCAAGCGGACCGTATTGACTGCTCAAAAACTGAAAAAGCTAACACGATATTATATTTTCTCTCGGTTTTACCATCAAAGCTGACTGAAAATAATTTTTAAATTTCACTTGATGAGTTCGAGCTCTGCCAGTCACTTATCCAGGAAGAAAGCAGGAAGAGTGAAAGAATTCAGATTCAGACCAAGAGGATCGTTATAACCTGTTTTTACACTATTAAAGAGCAAATGAGCTACAACAAACCGGAAGTGCAATGTGTAGACGGGTAGTTTGCTTCATGGGTCACACAACACTTTGGAGTGTCACTCGGAGTAACATAAGTCAGTTGGACTCTCGGCCAGTTTGGAAGTTATTATAAATAGCCCCCAAGATAATTTGTGTTCGTCGAATTCTGTAGTAAAGCAAAAGCGGTAAAAGCTTTGTGAGCCGAATGTTGGCCTTAAATAACAGGATAAGATTATTTTGGACTCTTCGATGATAAAAACGTGACAATGGCTTCTGGCGGGAAAATGGATCGGCCGAAAGACCGGCCGCGTCCGTCGTTTGTGCAAGTTTTGTTTCTTCGTGGGCTTGTACAAGTTGTGGCAATAAGCTTCTCCTCTTTCAAGTTAAAATCTTTAAAGAATGAGTTCTTTTCAATATGCGTCTACTTCGACATTTTCAGAAGAACTTTCTACACCGAATGGTGGTGCAAACGCATTTCCCAAAACTTCAGACTGGACTTCTTCTACAGGCGACCACGAACGTAGCGCGAAAAGACGTAACTCAGTGGGTCATCAGGGAGTTCCTTTCAAACACCAAAAGACTCCTTCAACGAGTGTGACAATTAACAATGAACACGTTTCTTCAAGTGACCGACGTTCTTCAGGGACGGAATGTGACAGAGACATAGGGAAGGCATAAACGAAAACGATATTGTACATCAAAGAAATCTTGCTACGGTACAAGACGGCAGTCCAGCAGAATCTGAAGTGAAGGTAGCTTGGCAATTTTTCTGCCGGAAAAATTTAAGTGGGTCGTATAGGGTATTGTGCTGCAGCTTGCTGTGTTCTATTTTAACGACATCTTAGTAAGGGGGTCTGTAGGGACAGTCTTTTGTTTGGGTTGGGGTGTAGAACTGTAGATAGAGCCCGGGGTATCCAATCGATGGAATCGATAATCGATGACAATCGATATCAATCGATACTAATCGATATCAATCAATCGATTGATATTGATAATCGATGACCTATGGATGGCGAAGATTCGTGTGGTTATCGATTGGTATCGATTGTCAATACCAATTGATAGATAAATTGGTATCGATTGGCATCGATTGGTTGTAGATTGATGGAAGTGGGATTGAAGCATAAAGAAAACAACTTTGTACGCAGTAATTCCACAGGAATCCGTTTTTTTAGAAGAGGACACCGATTTAACAATGTATGTGTTTCGCATAATTTCATATTTGTTTCCCCGGATTGTTTGCCACAGTTTAAATTTAAAAAAAAACATTAACACTGAAATATCTGCACGTAATGGCCAAAGAGGATCCACAAGCTCGGACTGTAGGTGGCCGAGTTTTGTCCATGGTGGTTTACAACTTTAAACACGTTTCCGCGTTCTCCCTTCTTCTTGTTTTCAGTCGGAACACTTCACAGACGTTCACCTCAAAACGGCAAAGATGATTGCCTTCAACGATGCACCTTATATTGCCTCTATCCGGACGTCTTGCATAGACAATATGGCACAGAAAGTCAAGGACGGGCAAGTGGGTAATTCGAGTACACGTGCAACGGGGTATATTCTTTGCATTGAGAAGACTGTTTCAGATTTGTTTTGCCAATTTTGTCCCCAGGGCTTCCTAAAAATGGCGGATGGTCGGACAGGTAGCGTGCGTGACGTCTTTTTTCGAGGTCCTGTGCCAATCGATGCCAATCAATGAACAATTTTTGTGTAGTTATCGATTGATCATCGATTGACCGATACCAATTGATACCAATTAACTTATTTTATCGATTGACATCGATTGATCGATTGGTTTTCCAATCATCAATTTCCATCGATTGGATACCCCGGGATAGAGGTATTTTGGGATCAATTCCGAGTTCCCATGTGCCTCTGTTTCAAAGCGAGTCTAAGTTCAAAACCATACTAATGAATTAACAAACTGACATCACAGACGTGCAACTCTCACGGTTCTGCCGTGAGTCTCACAATTTTTTGTCATTTCTCACGGTCTCACGGCAAGGCTCCCAATCTAACAGATTTTTAGGGAAAATCTTTCTGAAAAAATTAAGGGCCTGTTCACTGGAGGTGGGGGACCCCAGGTAGGTGAGGTCCCCCGCCTTGGTGGGGTCACCAATCTCTCCATACAATCTCTCTTTTTTTCTTGACTGCTTTCACATGAGAGGTGGGGTACCAGCCGTGCCTGGTAACCCGCTTGGGTGGGGTAAGTTTTCTCCACGTGAATGCTGAAGGTGGGGTGGGGTGATGTTTAGCTGGGCATTTATCCATTATAAAACCAATTGAAAGGCTGACAGGATGGCTAAAAATGTTGAATTCAATGCCCAATATTTCGGTTAGACATAATGAACCTTCCTCAGGGGCTATACTAAATGGAATGGATTTTGAGCAGGGCCTGTCGGCGATGTACACAAAGATACGGCAATGTTTAGTTTAGTGATTGATTTCTTTGATGAATTTGGCCTTGAAAGGCTCACTGAGCCCGAAAAGCCCTTGAATGAAATGAGCAGTGACTGCTCTTATTAAAGAAAGGTTATCATCAAGTAAAAGAAACAATCTGGAAGCATCTGGAAACCTCACCCGAGGGCCCCGGGGTTATAAATATTGCATGTGAAGGCTATCTTTCTTTTACCACAAGGAAGTGGGGTACCTCACCTACCTGGGGTCCTCCACCTCCATGTAAACAGCTCGCTTCTCGGAGATTTCCCCGCCACAGTCACTCCTCCCAAGTAATCTATAGATTTTAAATTTAACATTAATTAACCTATTTATTATTGTTTTTATTATTCTTGTATTTCATTTGTGTGTGGCAAAAATAAAAATAAAATAAATAAAAAATAACAGGCCCTAAGTTGTTGAATAAAATGGAATATTTATGAGGAATTCTAGTGCCATAAGTGATAAACTAATAAAGGGAAACACTATACTTAATACTTTTTTGTATCGAGCTGTGATTATTTCTTATGTTAAATAACATATGGTTTTTCTCTACGTCTGTCCGCCATTTTGAAACGAAATGGCGTCAAGTTCCCTCGAGGGAAAGAGGTTTGATCGGGGAAAAAATAGAATCTCACATGGGTTTCCAAATTTTCCTTTACCAGGGGTTGGCAGGTCTGACATCAGTTTTTCATGCGTCTGTCCTCTTATTGATCATGAATTTTGTCATAACATTGTCAAAGTAGCTGTATCGCTGAGTGGATCTGCAGACTACTTTGACAATATTATGATGAAATCCTCTCACTTGTTGCCGCTTGTTGCCACATTACATAAATTATAAATTCATGTGTCTGTCCGCTTATTGACTTTAAAAATTAGCCAATGAGCATGAGAGAATTTATGCTGTTTTCGTTAAAAAATAACTGACTTGCATGAAAATGAAACTGCAGTGGTGGATCTCAGAGATGGGCCTGGGTCCCCCTTATTTTGGGTAATTAAAAAAGAAGACATGACAGAAGGGAGAAAAGCCAGCAGGCAAGTAAATCAAAACCACCCCCTCCCCTTAGCTCAAGGTCTGGATCTGCCACTGAACTGCATGCAAGTGGGCTATGTAAGTGTACTGTTTAAATACTTCAATTGTACTGTAGGCTGTGTAGTTTCTCCCAGGAGTTACATGTACAATAAAGTACAAGCATAAGCTGCGAGATCAGTTGGAGTTCAAAGCATTGTGAATTGAATCTATGGTAGAATTGATTCATCCTGTATTGAGTTTGGCCTTTGCTATGATAAATGAAACTCCACAGCTGTGGTCTAAGAAAAATTAAGAGGAGCCCGAAGGTTCCTAACCGTGAAATCTTGGGTGCCCAACACTAAGCTTATATGAAAATAGTATGTTTTTCTAGTTGCCCAAAGGCAAAGGTTAGTTGCCTGTGACACCCAGGTATTTCCAGAGCACAGCCCTGAACTCCATGTGTACGTTCAGCACTATTTGATGTTTTATTTTGCAGAGAGTTTTGTCAGTGGTTTGGAGCAAAGGGAAACTGGGTTCATCTTACTATGACACAGAGACTTCACAACTCTATTTACAAATGGATGTAGTAGAGACAAAAGATTTTCAGTTTCTTAAGAGAGGTAAATAATTATGCTGTTTCACAAATTCTGTAAAGATCAGCTTTTCACTTTGTTTTATATTTTACAAAAAACACTTTTTTTTTCAAGTGAAAGAGCAAGTACAAGCTAATGTTGTCATTACCAGTGCAGCACAGGATGAGAGGTTGCTCAAGATTTTACAGGGACAAGGTACATGTACTGTAGTGCTTTTTGATTTATTATTTAATTGTTTACAACTCTTTTGGCATTTTTGTAATATATTAGAAACATTTTGAAATGGGTGTACAGCAAAGTAGCTTTAGTCCCAAGGACAGTTGCCTAAGTTCTGTCTTTACTTTCTGTACCATACTTTACCGTTCTGTGGTACTGTACTATTTCTTTTTCTTCTTAACGACTAGTGTTGATTGATTTATAGAGGGTGAAAACAATGATGAACTTATTTGCGAGACAACAGAGGTTGAAATCCTTCCAAGCATAGATTTTTGTAAGTTCATGTTGTTTCTTTTTTGGAGCAATTTTTGTGACTAAGTTGTATGGTAAACTTATTCCATGGTCCCGTGGAGGAGCTTGGGTATTCCAAGATCCAAACTTGGTAAAGTTCCTGTGTAAAAGAAGACTAGTTGGCCTTTCAGTTTCTGTCTAAAAGTGACCCTTGGTCCTCCAGGTTGGTGGTTTAGTGAAGATTGTTACTACCTTTCATTGTGAAAGCTTCGCAGTTATCAAGACATCATCTGAACATGTAACTCAATCTCTTCTGGGCAGTTTGAAGTCCTGTATATTTAATAGAAAGATTATTAATAATTGATCTCACCAAGTTAATGCAATTCCTGTAAAACTAGTAGCAAAGTGAAGCACAAGCCAAGTAATTATGAATGTTTGCCGAATAGTCTGAACAATCTATCATAACATATATTTCTGTGCCTCTATAGCTTATGAAGTGTGCAAGAGAAGGATCATTGGCTTGAATGCATGCCTTCCTGGAATCCCACAGCACTTCACAGATAATGAAAGGGACATACATATGAGCTCACTTGTACCATTTGACAGTATCAGTATGGTAAAAATCTAATTAACTCTTATTCCTTGTATAGCAAGATTACAGTTTGAATTTACTCTTCTCTTCCTTACCCCACCATACCCTATGGCTACTATATTCTACTTTACCATAGCCTGCAAGGCTGTTGCCTAACAATATTTCAAGGAGCCCAGAAGGACAAAAGCCAAAAAGTTAGGAGCCCAACAAGTAATGTTTTGGGAGATGCTTCAAAAACTTAGGCGCCCAACGGACTTTCTTGGGTGCCCCAGGCTGCCGGGCTCCTGTTAGGTAGCAGCCTTGGCCTGTGGTAAAGTAGAATATAGTAGGGTATGGTAGATTTTTATAAGCTGACTTCATATTGTTTCCTTTTTTGAAGCAATTTTTGTTACCCTACTCTAACCCTACTCTAGTAGGGTGCATTTAGTTTACATTATGCAAATTCCTACCCTGCCCTACCATACCCTACTCTATCTGCATACTCTACCTTGGGGGAGCAGGGATGGTGCAGTGGTGAGAGCACTCCCCTTCCACCAATATGTCTCAGGTTCGAATTCCAGACCCGGTGTCATAAGTGAGTTGTTTTCTACACTGCTGTAAGAGGTTTTTCTCTGGGTATTCTGGTTTTCCCCAGTTTCCCCCAAAACCAACATTTGATTTGGTTTGACTGTGGTTGATTTGATTTAGTCTCCCCAATTAGAAGAGTGTCTGTGCTCAGCTAGTAAATTTGAGACTTTAGTAGAGAGATTATATTTTTTACTACCCTGCACTACTCTTTAGCTTACACTACACTATCCTATCCTACCCTACCCTACTCTTCCCTACTCCACCCTTATAATCGTACCCTACCCTACCCTATACTAACCTGCCAGGCCCTCCTCTCTCCCGCTTTGCACCCTCCTTTGCATTACTCATTGCAGGGCTTTTTCTTTTCAATTTTGATATTTAACCAGAAAAGAAATGATAACTGGAAATTGATAATAACTTTCAAGTGCATGGGATGTAAATCTTATGTACTTCACGCAGGTACGAAGTGCTGGAGCACTGATCAAGTACATAGATAAAAAGAGAATTGGAGTTGAAATGGAAGATCCAGATGTGCGAGTTCCCATTTTGGGGCTTAAAGTATTTTCTTTGTAAGTATGTAGAGTACTGTAAATATGGTACATGTAGTGCAACCCTCCCTTCTGGATAACATAATGTTTCCCCTCATCATTAGGAGCACCATCTCAGCATCAATCTTGTGTTCCATTGAGATGCTGTAGAATAACCATTTGTAATTATTCCTCTTATAGTTTATGAACCCTATAGCCAGGTGATGACCATCCCAGTAGCTAAAGATAGAATTAACATGACAATCATCACTTTTTATTTAGGCCACAAAACTCCCTAATATGGCCATGCTAAAACCTGTTTATGTGAAACTCCATTCAAATGAACAGACTAAAGAAACCTAACATACACAGTAATTAGGGTTGCACAGGGGTATTTTCATGATGCACGATTAACAGTAGCTGATTTTATTTTCTGTGAAATGTGAATTTAGGAAATTA
>JAHPZR010045560.1:0-16978 GCA_019787425.1 Platygyra sinensis | reverse complement strand
GCTATCAAGCTCACACGGTGATGCTTTGCAGCCTGACTTTTCAGAGTTCGAGAACTTTAAAGAGGCTTTGGAAGAGAAGGAGCAAGCGTTAATGAAGCTTCAGAGAGAAAACAGCGAATTGCAATTGACACTGAAGTCATTAGGTGCAGATGAGGGCGGAAGTGCCAAGGCGCAAGAAAGCACTCACAAAGTGGATGAGCTTTCAAAAATGTTATGGGAGAAAGAGAGTGAGATTGGAAACTTACAGCATTTAAAAGCACAACTTGAGGAGAGACTTGGAAGTTTGCAAAATGTTCAAAATGAGCTTGAAGAAAGTAGAAGGCAGGTTTCAATGCTTGAAGCTCAGCTAGCAAATCTGAGTGTAGAAGATCGGTCTATGGAGGAGAAATCTGAGATGGAAAATCTCAGAGAGAACCTGAGACTAAAGCAGGAAACGATTGAACAACTAAACAAAGAGAATGAAGATTTTAAAGAGAGGCTAAGTACTGTTGAGTCCATTGATCTTAAGGAACTTCTGGAAGAAAGTTACAAGAAATTACAGCAGCTAAGCGAGGAGTCAGCTGTGAAGGATGAACAGCTCGCAAAACTGCTGTTTGTCCAGTCAGAATTTGAGCAAAGTCAAGAGAAAACCAAGGAGCTTGAACAACAAATTTCATTTCTGAAACATCAGCTTGCCTCAGCAGAAGACAACTCTCTTTCAGAATCATCCCAAATGGAAAATTTGAAAGAAAATCTGAAAATCAAACAGGAGACACTTCAGCAACTCAGTGAAGAGAATGAGGAGCTGCGAGCCAAGCTGGAGAACATGGATGATGGAAATGAGCTTCTTGAAGACATGAGAGCAAAGGTTGAAGAGCTTACAAGAGAGCTGGACTCTAAAAGAGAAGAATTAAATAAATATAATGAGTTACAAAGCGAGTACGAAACAAGCAAAGCAAGATCTGCAGAACTTGAACAAGAGGTCTCAAGACTTCAGCGTGAAGTGGAGGCATTGGAAGACAACTCACAGTCAGAGTCATCTCTAATGGAAAACTTAAAAGAAAATTTAAAAATCAAACAACAAACAGTGGAACAACTTGGCAAAGATTACGAAGCAGTGCAAGAGCAGCTGACACAGAGCCAGGCAAGCTTGGCGCAGATGTCAGAGCAACTCATGAACAAGCAGAACGAGTTGGACACTGTGATGAGAGAGAGGGATGCAAAGCTTATGCAAGTGATGGATCAATTTGCAGAGAAAGAGGAGGAGCTTGAGGACTTCAGAAAGAACAATGAGCAGATGACATCTCGGGTAAAACAGCTCGAAAGTGATGTGAGTTTTCTTTTAATTATTTCCCATACTTTTAAATGCACAGCATCATAAAGGTCAGCACACACAGAGGGACTAGTCCCTCAGCAACTTGTCTCTGCAACTGGTCCCTGTGACTAATCCCCTGAAGAATTTGCATGAAGGGACTGGTTGCAGGGACTTTTCCCACAAACAGTTCACACAAAGTATTTTGAGGAACAAGTTTCAGGGACTTAGCCCAAAAATTCAAACTGGCTTGAATTCATGAGACTAGTCACAGGGATCAAAGTTTGATTCCTGCAACTAGATTTTGATGTAAAAATGTTCAGTTCACATGATGGGCTACTTGATGGGTCTCACAACTTGTTTCAGGAACTAGTCAACAGTTGAGGGATGCTCTTAGGAAACTGTTTGCTTCTCTGAACAGATAATCTCCGCGAACAAATATCTTAGCATATTTTCGCATCAAATGAAGGCTATTGTTTATTTAGTGGTGTTTAGACAGAGTATAACTTATAGGATTAGGGAACGAGTGATTCTTGGTGGCCAAGGTGCCATTAATCAATTATTCTCTCTGGGGCAAAGCCCACAAGTGATTCATGAGCAGTGAAGCCAAGAGTGAAATTCAACATAAGTCCTCCCTTGTGGCTTCATCTCACTTGGCCTCACCTCCCAAAACAAAAGCGCTCACATTCAAAATTCTGCCTGTAAAGTACAGTGTGAAGTCTGCATGGCAGATGAAGAGTCTGATGCCTCAAGTAAAAATAAGCAATTTTGATTTCACATCTTTCTCTCAGTTCTTTTGGCAATATTTGATTTAGTGCCTGTTGTTTGTTAGCTTCGTAAATGGTTACCAAGGGATCATTTTATTAATTGTACAATTGCATACAGTATTTTTAGAAGGGCCTCTATGTACTACATATATTGTACTTGTACTGTACTTTTGAAAATATTCATAAGGTTTCATTAAGGGCTGGATAACGGGCAAATTGACTGGTTCTTAGGGTGATTTGACCACCTGGAGGAGGTTTTTTTTATAAAGAAGCTCAGTATTTTCCGCCACCTGTGAAACCAGTTCCTTCCTTCGTAAACAAGTGCTATTGCTTACTGTATTGTATATCACGTTTATCCTCCAACTTGAAGCTTTAGTAAGTAGCTTTCACTATGATTTAGGTTTCCATTTATCGCACTCAGTCTGAAGAACTTGCAGAACGGCTGAGTGGGTCCCAGGACCGCTTGTCAGAACTTCAAGGAGCGGTAGAGAGCAGGGATGAGACTGTCAGAGAGTTGATGCAGAAGCTAGCAGAAGGTGACCATGAACAGAGAAGCGTCAAACAAGAGACTGAGCAACAAACTATTGAGTTAACTAAACAGATTAAGATTCTTCAGGACCAGTTACTTGAGGTTAGTGAACCTTGGAGCCCAGGTGGCTAAAGTTATCATTATTGTTTGGGGTCTGGAACTAAGACAACCTCGTTCCCAGGGTCCCTCATCTTCTCTCACTAAAGGAAGATGAGACCCTGGGAATGAGATTGCATTGTAGATTGAGAAAAATGATCTACAAATAGAAATTAAACTTGTGTGATTGTCACGAGAAGTTACAGCTAGATTTTCATGATGTACATGTACTCACTTGTTAAATTTCTACACTGTAGTAGAAGTACATGTTCCATATCTTATAATAATGTTTTTACCTGTGTATTGTAACCACAGTTCATTTCTAAAGCTGGTAACACCCCATGGGATTTTCCTGAACTGATTGCTGGGGTTTGCAGAGATTGTTAATAGTGCCCTTTATTGTTATTGTGATTTTGGCCAGTTAGGATTTTGACACAGTAACATTGACCTTTTGCTGTCCCATTGTCTTAGTCGACAGAAGGTTGAAATTGGTTAATCAGAAATCGAAGCGAATCATGTAGATGAAGCTATAGTATGAAGGATGAGAGAAGTTGTGTGATGATCGGGAGATAACTGATTTGTTATCGTTTCATAACTGATTGGTCATTAAAATTCACGTTTGATATTTTCATGCGCACCTGGCTGTGGTTGACTTTCTGCTTGTTTGACTCAATGCACAAACAGCCTTGTTCCCAGACTATTATCTCGCGTAGTAAGAGTGAAGAGGCTGTACAGTGGAAAGCCCTCTCCCCACCCTGGTTAGTTTTATCATGATTTCAATATGGCAGCTCGTCTTTTAAACTTGTTTCTTTTATTCGTTTGGTTGTTTAGAGCGACAGTAGCTTGAAAACCCAACAATCGGAAATGGACAAAGCTTCCAAAGAACTGCTAGAGACCAGATCTCTAATACAAGATCTACAGAAAGAAGTATCAGAGAAAGACAACCTAATTATTGAACTGTACGGCTTGAAAGAAAAAGAGGAGGAGAGCTATAAGGTTCAAATAGACCATTTAAATCAAGAGTTACAAGAAAAACGTAGAACGCTTGATCAAGCCAATCAGGAGCTGCAAGACAAGACTGGAACACTTGATCGGCTGAATGGCGAACTTGCTAGTCTTAATAGTGAAATGGAAGGATACAAAAACATTGCGATAGAATTAGAGAAAAATCTTCGCGAACTCCAGGGGGTGAACGCTAGCGAGGTTGAAAAGCTTCAGACGGAACACGAGGAAGAGTTACAAGCAGTCAATTCAAAACACGTCGCGGAGTTAGAGAATCTGAAACAGTTGATGAACAAGCAAATGGAAGAGACGGGGCTAGAGGTAGATAAAACGCGACAGGATCAACTAGAAAAGTTCAAACAGCTCTATGAGAGTGAGGCTAACGTGCTGAAGGAGACTCTAGATAAACAGATCACGTTGAACAATGATTTGGAACAACAGATGGGGAAGATGAGAGAAGAGTTCGACAATGACTTGGCGCAAGCGAGAGAGGACATCACTCAAAAAGACGCAAATGTAAAGGAGCTTAGAGAACAGCTAGAAGAGCTGAACTCTTCAAGTGCTAGTGAAATCAGCGAGCTGCGAAACGAGTTGAAGAAAAAAGAAAAGGAGATTGCCGAGCTTGAGGACAACCTGTCCAGTTTTGAAGAAGAACACACCAGTGATGTGGCGCAGTTTGAACAGAACTTGCAAAAACAACAAGAACAGACCGCCGAGCTGGAGAAAACAGTTGGTGTTAGAGCTGGGGAACGAATCTGCTAAGTATGAACAAAAACTAGCTGAGACGAAAGCAAATCTGGAGTCGCAGTACAAGAGGGCAATCCAAGAGCTGGTGCAGAGAGTTCAAAGACTTAGAGTCGGAGAACGAAAACCTACAGGCTACACATGGCCAGGAAATAGAGGTGTTTAGAGAAAACCTAGCTCAGTACACTACCGGTTTAGAGGAACAGGTGCGAGAATTGCAATCAGAAGCTAAGGCAGAACACGAGAGGGAACTAAACGCGTTACGGGCTGATCACCTCGAGGCCACAAAAGAGCTTGAAAATAAGGTAAGAACATTGTCAGAGGAGAAAGACGCTTTGGAGATTGAAATTAAAAGTCATGGCGACGGACCGAGAGAAGAAGATTCCGAAGAGCAGAGTGAAGTGGTGGCGAAGTTAAAGAAAGACTATAAAGGACAGATTCAAACTTTGAAGGAACAAGCGCAGAGTGAAAGAGAGAGGCTGGAGAAAGAAGTAGCCGAGGTGGCTAGTACAAAAGATAAGGAGTTCATGGGAGTGTTGGAGGAAGTACTCGAGAAACACCAGCATGAAATCGCGGAGCTGAAGAGTTACTACGAGCAAGAGATTTCAGTATCTGGCGGAGGACGACCGGCCAGTGGAGAAGAGGATCCGACGGCTATCGCCGCTCAGTTGAAGCTGGAGAAAGAGAGGGAGATATCACAACTGAAGAAACGACTGTTACAAGAGAGCGAAGAGAGGATTGCATCGGCCCAAGAAGCTCTTCTGTACAAAATGGCGAAGGAAGAAGAAGAGAACACGCGTTTGCGAAACAAGCTAGCTAGCTTGAACGAGGACCTTTCTGAGGTAACTAGCGAGAGAGACAGGCTCCTGAATGAGATCCAGGTGCTCACAGACACTCACAGGGTGCTGGAACAAAGGATGGTCCCTGTAGAGCCAAGCCTTAGTCCTGTTTTGAGCCAAGTCGTCCACGAAGAGCCGCTACTGATGCAAGAGTCTGCAGAAACTCTGGAAGTTTTACCAGGCGCTGGGTTTTCTGAAGGTATGAAGATATTTGAATAGTAGGGCTAATTTGCAATACATCGATTCTTACCTGTTGAAGTTGGTTTCTAGTCAAAAAAAGTCCGATTCGAACTGAAGTTGATTTTCGTTGGGTGAACGTTTTGTTGTCAGCCCGAGCGGATGATGTTTAATTTCGAACAATTTCTCCTTACCAAGTCACATGCCATTTTTAGTATTGGCAGTAGACAAGATATTGTCCTGGTAATTAGCCAAATCGACAGAGCTAATATTGAAATATTATTGTTGGAAATGCCAACGTTCAAAGTTGGACGAAAATTTCGCCGGCAGCGATCCTCAATTGAATCTTTGTGTGACGTCTCCAACAATACATGTAGCTGGCTACTGTCCTCAGTAGTCGTGTCTCGCGCTTGCTTCCAACGCAAACATTCTTTTTGCTGAGGAAATCGTGACGAACAAATTTTGACATGATCAACTAAGGCAGAATTTGGCGATGCATCACCGGATTCTCCTAACAAAGATTGCTCAGAATGTCTGAAAGCAGTTACATGTAGGAGAATTTTCATATTGATATTGTAACTAACAGAAAAGTGCTGTATCTTCTCTTTTAAAGGTGCAACAACGGAGCAGTCTGATCTGGCAGCCAAGCTGGACCAGATGCAAGAGTTAGTCCGACAGAAAAACAAAGTCGAGCTCAAACTTAGCCAGCAACTACAGGACATCAAGAAAGAACTCGAGAAGGAAAGAGAAACGTTCAGAGCGGAGTTGAACGAACGTGAATCTCGCGAACGCGCCCTGGAAGTCAGCAAACGGCAACTCGAGACGCAACTGACCGAGGTTGATAGGGAGAACTACGAGTCTGTACAGGAGCTTGGATTGTTGCAGGAGAGATTACAGGAGAGGATCCGAGTGGAGGGCGAGCTGAGAGAGGAAAAGAGCAAGCTGTTGAACGTGATCAAAGAGAAGGAGGGTGAGCTAGCCAAAGAGAGGAGCGAGTTAACGAACAGACTGCAACAACACGAGCAAGTCATTGAGGTAAATTGAACTTAATATTGTCTCGGTCAAGTGTACAATGAGCTTCTTCCTTCAAATGACTGACTTCACCAGTGTTTCAAACCAGGGTGGTGCTCTGAATTTGCCAGGACAAAATTTTCCTGTTTTTCCATGACAGATGAAGGCGTAGGAAAACTTTAGTTAGGTTGGGATAGAGCGTGAAAGGGAGGTATTGCAGCCCTATTGGCCTCAGGGGATAGCAATTTAGTTCAGTGTTGCTAGGCCTGTTTACCTGTGTACTTGTATATAACATACTGTTAGTGATAGTGTGTTCACAGAAATGGTATTTCCCGTTGTGCTGTAGTTATAAGTTTCACGTCCGTATTTTACCTGTTAACTCGGCTCTATTGTTCCTAAAAAAAGAGCTAGGGAACGCTAGAAATATATAGCCCTAAGAAGGAAGGAGTAGCATCGGACCCTTTATTGATTTCCTAGTGGTCAATAGATTGACTCGTATTTATTTGTTCTCATGTAGGATTTGCGTGACAGGATCTCCACCTCGGACTCCGTCTCGGATGACGTGCAGGACGCGTTCGGTCGTCAGTTACTTGTGTTACAGAGTCAACGAGATTCCCTTCTACAGCAGCTTGAACAGCAGAAGAAAGATCGCAGCTCGTTCGTGGATGTGCTAGAAGAGAAGAACGCACTGGAGGATAGTTTAAGGTAGCCGTACACTGTATATGGGTGAAGATTGTTAATGGGTCTGAACGACACTCCCACTTTTCCATAAAGGTCAGCACACCACAGAGGGACTAGTCCCTCAGCACTTGTCTCTGCAACTGGTCCCTGTGACTAATCCCCTGAAGAATTTGCATGAAGGGACTGGTTGCGGGACTTTTCCCACAAACAGTTCACACAAAGTATTTTGAGGAACAAGTTTCAGGGACTTAGCCCAAAAATTCAAACTGGCTTGAATTCATGAGACTAGTCACAGGGATCAAAGTTTGTTCCTGCAACTAGATTTTGATGTAAAAATGTTCAGTTCACATGATGGGCTACTTGATGGGTCTCACAACTTGTTTCAGGAACTAGTCAACAGTTTGAGGGATGCTCTTAGGAAACTGTTTGCTTCTCTGAACAGATAATCTCCGCGAACAAATATCTTTAGCATATTTTCGCATCAAATGAAGGCTATTGTTTATTTAGTGGTGTTTAGACAGAGTATAACTTATAGGATTAGGGGACGAGTGATTCTTGGTGGCCAAGGTGCCATTAATCAATTATTCTCTCTGGGGCAAAGCCCACAAGTGATTCATGAGCAGTGAAGCCAAGAGTGAAATTCAACATAAGTCCTCCCTTGTGGCTTCATCTCACTTGGCCTCACCTCCCAAAACAAAAGCGCTCACATTCAAAATTCTGCCTGTAAAGTACAGTGTGAAGTCTGCATGGCAGATGAAGAGTCTGATGCCTCAAGTAAAAATAAGCAATTTTGATTTCACATCTTTCTCTCAGTTCTTTTGGCAATATTTGATTTAGTTGCCTGTTGTTTGTTAGCTTCGTAAATGGTTACCAAGGGATCATTTTATTAATTGTACAATTGCATACAGTATTTTTTAGAAGGGCCTCTATGTACTACATAGATTTACTTGTACTGTACTTTTGAAAATATTCATAAGGTTTCATTAAGGGCTGGATAACGGGCAAATGACTGGTTCTTAGGGTGATTTGACCACCTGGAGGAGGTTTTTTTTATAAAGAAGCTCAGTATTTTCCGCCACCTGTGAAACCAGTTCCTTCCTTCGTAAACAAGTGCTATTGCTTACTGTATTGTATATCACATTTATCCTCCAACTTGAAGCTTTAGTAAGTAGCTTTCACTATGATTTAGGTTCCATTTATCGCACTCAGTCTGAAAGAACTTGCAGAACGGCTGAGTGGGGTCCCAGGACCGCTTGTCAGAACTTCAAGGAGCGGTAGAGAGCAGGGATGAGACTGTCAGAGAGTTGATGCAGAAGCTAGCAGAAGGTGACCATGAACAGAGAAGCGTCAAACAGAGACTGAGCAACAAAACTATTGAGTTTAACTAAACAGATTAAGATTCTTCAGGACCAGTTACTTGAGGTTAGTGAACCTTGGAGCCCAGGTGGCTAAAGTTATCATTATTGTTTGGGGTCTGGAACTAAGACAACCTCGTTCCCAGGGTCCCTCATCTTCTCTCACTAAAGGAAGATGAGACCCTGGGAATGAGATTGCATTGTAGATTGAGAAAAATGATCTACAAATAGAAATTAAACTTGTGTGATTGTCACGAGAAGTTACAGCTAGATTTTCATGATGTACATGTACTCACTTGTTAAATTTCTACACTGTAGTAGAAGTACATGTTCCAGATCTTATAATAATGTTTTTACCTGTGTATTGTAACCACAGTTCATTTCTAAAGCTGGTAACACCCATGGGATTTTCCTGAACTGATTGCTGGGTTTGCAGAGATTGTTAATGTGCCCTTTATTGTTATTGTGATTTTGGCCTGTTAGGATTTTGACACAGTAACATTGACCTTTTGCTGTCCCATTGTCTTAGATTGTGTATCGTTTCATACTGATTTGGTCATTAAAATTCCGTATTGATATTTTCATGCGCACCTTGGCTGTGGTTGAACTTTTCTGGCTTGTTTGACTCAATGCACAAACAGCCCTTGTTCCCAGACTATTATCTCGCGTAGTAAGGTGAAAGAAGGCTGTACAGTGGAAAAGCCCTCGTCCCCATTTGGGGAATCGGGTAATCTACTGGTCCCAGTTAGTTTTTATCCTGAATGTCAATATGTCAGCTCGTCTTTAAACTTGTTTTCTTTTTATTCGTTTGAGGTGTTTATAGAGCGACGAGTAGGCTTGAAAACCCAACAATCGGAAATGGACAAAGCTTTCCAAGAGACTGCTAGAGACCAGATCTCTAATACAGATCTACAGAAGAGAAGTTATCAGAGAAGGACAACCTAATTATTGACCTGTACGGCTTGAAAGAGAAGAGGAGGAGCGTTGAGGACGTCAGAAGAACAATGGAGCAGATGACAATCTCGGGTAGAAAACAGCTGCGAAAAGTGATTGTGAGTTTTCTTTAATTATTTCCCATACTTTAAATGCACAAGCATCCTGAAGGTCAGCACCCACAGAGGGACTATTCCCTCAGCAACTTGTCTCTGCAACTGGTCCCTGTGATTACTCCCCTGGAGGAATTTTGCATGAAGGGACTGGTTGCAGGACTTTTACCCCACAAACTAGTTCGCACAAAAGAGCCATGGAAAAGTGGGAGTGTCGTTCAGACCCATTAACAATCTTCACCCATATACAGTGTACGGCTACCTTAAACTATCCTCCAGTGCGTTCTTCTCTTCTAGCACATCCACGAACGAGCTGCGATCTTTCTTCTGCTGTTCAAGCTGCTGTAGAAGGGAATCTCGTTGACTCTGTAACACAAGTAACTGACGACCGAACGCGTCCTGCACGTCATCCGAGACGGAGTCCGAGGTGGAGATCCTGTCACGCAAATCCTACATGAGAACAAATAAATACGAGTCAATCTATTGACCACTAGGAAATCAATAAAGGGTCCGATGCTACTCCTTCCTTCTTAGGGCTATATATTTCTAGCGTTCCCTAGCTCTTTTTTTAGGAACAATAGAGCCGAGTTAACAGGTAAAATACGGACGTGAAACTTATAACTACAGCACAACGGGAAATACCATTTCTGTGAACACACTATCACTAACAGTATGTTATATACAAGTACACAGGTAAACAGGCCTAGCAACACTGAACTAAATTGCTATCCCCTGAGGCCAATAGGGCTGCAATACCTCCCTTTCACGCTCTATCCCAACCTAACTAAAGTTTTCCTACGCCTTCATCTGTCATGGAAAAACAGGAAAATTTTGTCCTGGCAAATTCAGAGCACCACCCTGGTTTGAAACACTGGTGAAGTCAGTCATTTGAAGGAAGAAGCTCATTGTACACTTGACCGAGACAATATTAAGTTCAATTTACCTCAATGACTTGCTCGTGTTGTTGCAGTCTGTTCGTTAACTCGCTCCTCTCTTTGGCTAGCTCACCCTCCTTCTCTTTGATCACGTTCAACAGCTTGCTCTTTTCCTCTCTCAGCTCGCCCTCCACTCGGATCCTCTCCTGTAATCTCTCCTGCAACAATCCAAGCTCCTGTACAGACTCGTAGTTCTCCCTATCAACCTCGGTCAGTTGCGTCTCGAGTTGCCGTTTGCTGACTTCCAGGGCGCGTTCGCGAGATTCACGTTCGTTCAACTCCGCTCTGAACGTTTCTCTTTCCTTCTCGAGTTCTTTCTTGATGTCCTGTAGTTGCTGGCTAAGTTTGAGCTCGACTTTGTTTTTCTGTCGGACTAACTCTTGCATCTGGTCCAGCTTGGCTGCCAGATCAGACTGCTCCGTTGTTGCACCTTTAAAAGAGAAGATACAGCACTTTTCTGTTAGTTACAATATCAATATGAAAATTCTCCTACATGTAACTGCTTTCAGACATTCTGAGCAATCTTTGTTAGGAGAATCCGGTGATGCATCGCCAAATTCTGCCTTAGTTGATCATGTCAAAATTTGTTCGTCACGATTTCCTCAGCAAAAAGAATGTTTGCGTTGGAAGCAAGCGCGAGACACGACTACTGAGGACAGTAGCCAGCTACATGTATTGTTGGAGACGTCACACAAAGATTCAATTGAGGATCGCTGCCGGCGAAATTTTCGTCCAACTTTGAACGTTGGCATTTCCAACAATAATATTTCAATATTAGCTCTGTCGATTTGGCTAATTACCAGGACAATATCTTGTCTACTGCCAATACTAAAAATGGCATGTGACTTGGTAAGGAGAAATTGTTCGAAATTAAACATCATCCGCTCGGGCTGACAACAAAACGTTCACCCAACGAAAATCAACTTCAGTTCGAATCGGACTTTTTTTGACTAGAAACCAACTTCAACAGGTAAGAATCGATGTATTGCAAATTAGCCCTACTATTCAAAATATCTTCATACCTTCAGAAAACCCAGCGCCTGGTAAAACTTCCAGAGTTTCTGCAGACTCTTGCATCAGTAGCGGCTCTTCGTGGACGACTTGGCTCAAAACAGGACTAAGGCTTGGCTCTACAGGGACCATCCTTTGTTCCAGCACCCTGTGAGTGTCTGTGAGCACCTGGATCTCATTCAGGAGCCTGTCTCTCTCGCTAGTTACCTCAGAAAGGTCCTCGTTCAAGCTAGCTAGCTTGTTTCGCAAACGCGTGTTCTCTTCTTCTTCCTTCGCCATTTTGTACAGAAGAGCTTCTTGGGCCGATGCAATCCTCTCTTCGCTCTCTTGTAACAGTCGTTTCTTCAGTTGTGATATCTCCCTCTCTTTCTCCAGCTTCAACTGAGCGGCGATAGCCGTCGGATCCTCTTCTCCACTGGCCGGTCGTCCTCCGCCAGATACTGAAATCTCTTGCTCGTAGTAACTCTTCAGCTCCGCGATTTCATGCTGGTGTTTCTCGAGTACTTCCTCCAACACTCCCATGAACTCCTTATCTTTTGTACTAGCCACCTCGGCTACTTCTTTCTCCAGCCTCTCTCTTTCACTCTGCGCTTGTTCCTTCAAAGTTTGAATCTGTCCTTTATAGTCTTTCTTTAACTTCGCCACCACTTCACTCTGCTCTTCGGAATCTTCTTCTCTCGGTCCGTCGCCATGACTTTTAATTTCAATCTCCAAAGCGTCTTTCTCCTCTGACAATGTTCTTACCTTATTTTCAAGCTCTTTTGTGGCCTCGAGGTGATCAGCCCGTAACGCGTTTAGTTCCCTCTCGTGTTCTGCCTTAGCTTCTGATTGCAATTCTCGCACCTGTTCCTCTAAACCGGTAGTGTACTGAGCTAGGTTTTCTCTAAACACCTCTATTTCCTGGCCATGTGTAGCCTGTAGGTTTTCGTTCTCCGACTCTAAGTCTTTGAACTCTCTGCACCAGCTCTTGGATTGCCCTCTTGTACTGCGACTCCAGATTTGCTTTCGTCTCAGCTAGTTTTTGTTCATACTTAGCAGATTCGTTCCCCAGCTCTAACACCAACTGTTTCTCCAGCTCGGCGGTCTGTTCTTGTTGTTTTTGCAAGTTCTGTTCAAACTGCGCCACATCACTGGTGTGTTCTTCTTCAAAACTGGACAGGTTGTCCTCAAGCTCGGCAATCTCCTTTTCTTTTTTCTTCAACTCGTTTCGCAGCTCGCTGATTTCACTAGCACTTGAAGAGTTCAGCTCTTCTAGCTGTTCTCTAAGCTCCTTTACATTTGCGTCTTTTTGAGTGATGTCCTCTCTCGCTTGCGCCAAGTCATTGTCGAACTCTTCTCTCATCTTCCCCATCTGTTGTTCCAAATCATTGTTCAACGTGATCTGTTTATCTAGAGTCTCCTTCAGCACGTTAGCCTCACTCTCATAGAGCTGTTTGAACTTTTCTAGTTGATCCTGTCGCGTTTTATCTACCTCTAGCCCCGTCTCTTCCATTTGCTTGTTCATCAACTGTTTCAGATTCTCTAACTCCGCGACGTGTTTTGAATTGACTGCTTGTAACTCTTCCTCGTGTTCCGTCTGAAGCTTTTCAACCTCGCTAGCGTTCACCCCCTGGAGTTCGCGAAGATTTTTCTCTAATTCTATCGCAATGTTTTTGTATCCTTCCATTTCACTATTAAGACTAGCAAGTTCGCCATTCAGCCGATCAAGTGTTCCAGTCTTGTCTTGCAGCTCCTGATTGGCTTGATCAAGCGTTCTACGTTTTTCTTGTAACTCTTGATTTAAATGGTCTATTTGAACCTTATAGCTCTCCTCCTCTTTTTCTTTCAAGCCGTACAGTTCAATAATTAGGTTGTCTTTCTCTGATACTTCTTTCTGTAGATCTTGTATTAGAGATCTGGTCTCTAGCAGTTCTTTGGAAGCTTTGTCCATTTCCGATTGTTGGGTTTTCAAGCTACTGTCGCTCTAAACAACCAACGAATAAAAGAAACAAGTTTAAAAGACGAGCTGCCATATTGAAATCATGATAAAACTAACCAGGGTGGGGAGAGGGCTTTCCACTGTACAGCCTCTTCACTCTTACTACGCGAGATAATAGTCTGGGAACAAGGCTGTTTGTGCATTGAGTCAAACAAGCAGAAAGTCAACCACAGCCAGGTGCGCATGAAAATATCAAACGTGAATTTTAATGACCAATCAGTTATGAAACGATAACAAATCAGTTATCTCCCGATCATCACACAACTTCTCTCATCCTTCATACTATAGCTTCATCTACATGATTCGCTTCGATTTCTGATTAACCAATTTCAACCTTCTTGTCGACTAAGACAATGGGACAGCAAAAGGTCAATGTTACTGTGTCAAAATCCTAACTGGCCAAAATCACAATAACAATAAAGGGCACTATTAACAATCTCTGCAAACCCCAGCAATCAGTTCAGGAAAATCCCATGGGGTGTTACCAGCTTTAGAAATGAACTGTGGTTACAATACACAGGTAAAAACATTATTATAAGATATGGAACATGTACTTCTACTACAGTGTAGAAATTTAACAAGTGAGTACATGTACATCATGAAAATCTAGCTGTAACTTCTCGTGACAATCACACAAGTTTAATTTCTATTTGTAGATCATTTTTCTCAATCTACAATGCAATCTCATTCCCAGGGTCTCATCTTCCTTTAGTGAGAGAAGATGAGGGACCCTGGGAACGAGGTTGTCTTAGTTCCAGACCCCAAACAATAATGATAACTTTAGCCACCTGGGCTCCAAGGTTCACTAACCTCAAGTAACTGGTCCTGAAGAATCTTAATCTGTTTAGTTAACTCAATAGTTTGTTGCTCAGTCTCTTGTTTGACGCTTCTCTGTTCATGGTCACCTTCTGCTAGCTTCTGCATCAACTCTCTGACAGTCTCATCCCTGCTCTCTACCGCTCCTTGAAGTTCTGACAAGCGGTCCTGGGACCCACTCAGCCGTTCTGCAAGTTCTTCAGACTGAGTGCGATAAATGGAAACCTAAATCATAGTGAAAGCTACTTACTAAAGCTTCAAGTTGGAGGATAAACGTGATATACAATACAGTAAGCAATAGCACTTGTTTACGAAGGAAGGAACTGGTTTCACAGGTGGCGGAAAATACTGAGCTTCTTTATAAAAAAAACCTCCTCCAGGTGGTCAAATCACCCTAAGAACCAGTCAATTTGCCCGTTATCCAGCCCTTAATGAAACCTTATGAATATTTTCAAAAGTACAGTACAAGTACATATATGTATGTAGTACATAGAGGCCCTTCTAAAAATACTGTATGCAATTGTACAATTAATAAAATGATCCCTTGGTAACCATTTACGAAGCTAACAAACAACAGGCACTAAATCAAATATTGCCAAAAGAACTGAGAGAAAGATGTGAAATCAAAATTGCTTATTTTTACTTGAGGCATCAGACTCTTCATCTGCCATGCAGACTTCACACTGTACTTTACAGGCAGAATTTTGAATGTGAGCGCTTTTGTTTTGGGAGGTGAGGCCAAGTGAGATGAAGCCACAAGGGAGGACTTATGTTGAATTTCACTCTTGGCTTCACTGCTCATGAATCACTTGTGGGCTTTGCCCCAGAGAGAATAATTGATTAATGGCACCTTGGCCACCAAGAATCACTCGTTCCCTAATCCTATAAGTTATACTCTGTCTAAACACCACTAAATAAACAATAGCCTTCATTTGATGCGAAAATATGCTAAGATATTTGTTTCGCGGAGATTATCTGTTCAGAGAAGCAAACAGTTTCCTAAGAGCATCCCTCAACTGTTGACTAGTTCCTGAAACAAGTTGTGAGACCCATCAAGTAGCCCATCATGTGAACTGAACATTTTTACATCAAAATCTAGTTGCAGGAATCAAACTTTGATCCCTGTGACTAGTCTCATGAATTCAAGCCAGTTTGAATTTTTGGGCTAAGTCCCTGAAACTTGTTCCTCAAAATACTTTGTGTGAACTGTTTGTGGGAAAAGTCCCTGCAACCAGTCCCTTCATGCAAATTCTTCAGGGGATTAATCACAGGGACCAGTTGCAGAGACAAGTTGCTGAGGGACTAGTCCCTCTGTGTGTGCTGACCTTTATGATGCTGTGCATTTAAAAGTATGGGAAATAATTAAAAGAAAACTCACATCACTTTCGAGCTGTTTTACCCGAGATGTCATCTGCTCATTGTTCTTTCTGAAGTCCTCAAGCTCCTCCTCTTTCTCTGCAAATTGATCCATCACTTGCATAAGCTTTGCATCCCTCTCTCTCATCACAGTGTCCAACTCGTTCTGCTTGTTCATGAGTTGCTCTGACATCTGCGCCAAGCTTGCCTGGCTCTGTGTCAGCTGCTCTTGCACTGCTTCGTAATCTTTGCCAAGTTGTTCCACTGTTTGTTGTTTGATTTTTAAATTTTCTTTTAAGTTTTCCATTAGAGATGACTCTGACTGTGAGTTGTCTTCCAATGCCTCCACTTCACGCTGAAGTCTTGAGACCTCTTGTTCAAGTTCTGCAGATCTTGCTTTGCTTGTTTCGTACTCGCTTTGTAACTCATTATATTTATTTAATTCTTCTCTTTTAGAGTCCAGCTCTCTTGTAAGCTCGTCAACCTTTGCTCTCATGTCTTCAAGAAGCTCATTTCCATCATCCATGTTCTCCAGCTTGGCTCGCAGCTCCTCATTCTCTTCACTGAGTTGCTGAACTGTCTCCTGTTTGATTTTCAGATTTTCTTTCAAATTTTCCATTTGGGATGATTCTGAAAGAGAGTTGTCTTCTGCTGAGGCAAGCTGATGTTTCAGAAATGAAATTTGTTGTTCAAGCTCCTTGGTTTTCTCTTGACTTTGCTCAAATTCTGACTGGACAAACAGCAGTTTTGCGAGCTGTTCATCCTTCACAGCTGACTCCTCGCTTAGCTGCTGTAATTTCTTGTAACTTTCTTCCAGAAGTTCCTTAAGATCAATGGACTCAACAGTACTTAGCCTCTCTTTAAAATCTTCATTCTCTTTGTTTAGTTGTTCAATCGTTTCCTGCTTTAGTCTCAGGTTCTCTCTGAGATTTTCCATCTCAGATTTCTCCTCCATAGACCGATCTTCTACACTCAGATTTGCTAGCTGAGCTTCAAGCATTGAAACCTGCCTTCTACTTTCTTCAAGCTCATTTTGAACATTTTGCAAACTTCCAAGTCTCTCCTCAAGTTGTGCTTTTAAATGCTGTAAGTTTCCAATCTCACTCTCTTTCTCCCATAACATTTTTGAAAGCTCATCCACTTTGTGAGTGCTTTCTTGCGCCTTGGCACTTCCGCCCTCATCTGCACCTAATGACTTCAGTGTCAATTGCAATTCGCTGTTTTCTCTCTGAAGCTTCATTAACGCTTGCTCCTTCTCTTCCAAAGCCTCTTTAAAGTTCTCGAACTCTGAAAAGTCAGGCTGCAAAGCATCACCGTGTGAGCTTGATAGCTGTTTTTTTAAGT
>JAHPZR010045556.1:0-11800 GCA_019787425.1 Platygyra sinensis | reverse complement strand
TCGTTTAAGACAAAAAAATAGAATTTTGAGACACGATTCTGATGAAAAGATCAAGAGAGGAAAGACCCGCGGAAATGTGTCAATAAGTCGATCTTTTGAAACGATTAAGTTCTAGCTCAAATCTGTTTATTTATCCGATACTTTATCGCTATCAAAATACAGCGGAGCCGCAACAATACTGTGTACCTAACTAATGCTATCGCCAAGTAGTAAAATGAAGAAATAGCAACAAAGAAGTGATAAGAACGTAATTTTCAACTCGACAACCCAGCCTGTTAGGAAAGTAAAGTCCAAGGTCAATCATACAGACGAATTTGGCTAAACATCGAGCTGCAGGCGACCTTTAGATGAATGTAAATGGTTTTATAACCCAACAGATTGGTTGTTCAATGGACTGTCGTGAGTTTAGGAATGTACAAATGCTTCTAAACACGCTGATGGAACGTGCTTCAACCAATTAGCTTGAACATACCTTTTCTTCAACCAATCAGAAGGCAGGTCGTCCCGCTAACTGGCACCGCTGTCCTTGTGTTAATGGTACATTAGTTACCTTCGTTGAGATGAGCAAAAGATATGATGCATTCATTAAATAATGACTGTCTAGAAGATTTGTCTATCTTTGAACATATCTCATTACGCGATAGCCAATTCAAACAAACCTTATCTGACTTGGCGTTTACGACTGCATTAGATGTGTTTTTATTAGGGAGCTTTAGCGATGACGACGGCGAGGACGACGTGTTTAAAAAATGGAATTTCTATTTTATCTTCGTGAGTCACAACCGTGTAGATCTGTTCAGTACGCCTAGCGGTCAACTGCAAACTCTCTCAGGTTTATATGCAATAATGGCATTGCATTTCCAAAGGAAGACATGAAATTAGACATTGTAGTTCACGTTATCCAAAATACCTACACCTTTGTCATTTCACGTTGTTATTTAGCAGATGATGGTTAAGAAATGCACCAAGATGAAAAATGCACGGGCAGGACCATTGTTCTGTTGCTTAAACCTTTTGTTTGGTGAAGTGTTCGATAGCGTCGCCATCGTGGTTTGCTAAAGATCCCTCATGTATTTTTTACATTTCAGAAACAGGAAGCTCTTCTATGATCATGAATCTGCGAGTAAAGGCATATACTCCAAACAGTCTCTTAGTCACGTGGGATGCCCCAAAGGAAGGTTCCGGTTTGGTTGGGTACAGCCTCGTTTTCGTTCCCGTTCTAGCGCACCAAAAAAGGAGAACACACGTGGAACTTTTCGTACGTTATCTAATCATACGTTTTTAATCATGTTAGATACAACTATTAATTATAATATCGACTGCATGACTGAAGATCACAGATAAACAACAGAATGATCTTCACTCGATTAACAATCATTTACTACCTAAGTTCTAAGAGTTGCTTCTCTTAAAGTGGTGCTGGAATTATGGAATTCTGTGCCTCAGGACCGGGTTGTTCGAAAGCCGGTTAACGTTAACCCGGGATTAAACGTCAACTGAAGCACTATTTTTTCTTGTTTAGAAATGTTTTTCACCTCTAACGTTTGGTGTAGGTTGAGATTACTACAGCTCAAAACTGAAGGGCAAACATTATAAACAGATTACCTCACCAAAACGGTTACAAAAGTGAAATCAAAATTCTCACTAGCCTTGGGTTATAGCTTAATCGTGCTTTGAACAACCCGACCCATGATCTTACACAGTGTAACTCTCTGGTGGTTTTCAAAGAGAAGGTCAAAGCCTTCTTTTCTTTTTCGGGCTTCCGCACTTTAAACTTGTAACCTACTCGCTTTTTGCAACCGCCTTATAAGTAGATTTTTATGAGTGCAAAGAGAAGAAAAAGCGAACTAATAACATTAATGCAACACTGAAGTTAATCATTAAAATTTAATTGGCAAAAAGGTTTATTCAGGAGCCCATCACGCTTTATTTTAATTTGCATTTCATGAACTTTATATCCGATAAAGAAATCAGTTCTCCTATGAATTGCTCTGAAAGCCAGATACTCTATGTCATCTGTTTCAGTTATCCGCGAGTACATTTTCACTAAACTTGTTTTCTTTTTCGTACCACGACAGATGAACCGTCATATCCTAATAAACCTTCACCCAGGGACAAGATACAAGATCAAGCTTGCGCCGTTGATGAACAGTGGAAAAACAAAAGGAGTTTACACAAACTGGATTAATGCCAGAACTCTAGCAGGTGACAAAACAAATGCAGGGGGGGGGGGCATACAAAAAGGAAGGGGGTTCTTCTCTCCAGTCTTCCTAAAAGGCACCACAATAGTTCTCACTGTGTATCTTTTGAGCCTGGACACGCTAAGATGTGCAAAAACCCGCTCCCCTTCCCCCGGGCACGAATCATCGTGTTCTTATAAAAATTCTTTGACTTGGGCCATTTTAGTTTCAATAGAATAACTGACACGCAAACAGCGGTTACAAACATTTGCTTGAACTGCTTGAACTTTTATAAACTTAACGTTTCGTATGTTACAACATACATCATCAGATGTGATTATTATTCAGTTACTGATAAATTTGTACGGACTGGGAACTAACGAAATTGATTGACATAAAACGACAAGAATATGCTAATAATAGAGATGAAGTTTCTCACTGCCAACGTTGGTTTAGAGTCCACAAATAGGCTCAATCCCTGCTTAATCTCAAACTATCATCAAGCACCATTTCGAACACTGAACTAAATCTTTCCTTCCCGAGTAGACTGATGCTGATGACCTTTTATCAGCTGATAAATGGAAACGTAATCCCGTTGCAAAACATGTTCTGTCGTCGCGCAGGTCTGCCCGGCAGAATAGTAGCATCAGCATGGGATGCTCCAGAAAAATATTATTTTATGCTACAGAAAGTGAAAACTGACGAAGTAATCTTTCGGTATTTCTGAAAATTAAAAGGGATCGAGACCGGTGGTGACGGTGATCGAGATAAATTGATGAGACGTTATGTTGTCGCATTTTAAATGATGCACGCCCACGTGGTTAAATTGCAATTTGTCATTTAGCAGACATCACGGGATACATGCAACAAAATAAATACAGTATCAAGACACGCGTCAGTGTGTTATCATGTCCTTTTTTTCAGTCCACACTCAGGCACCCGTGGTCCACACAGGAACCAGACACAGTGTATGAAGAAGAAAGAAACAATGGTTAATGTAGTAGTTGGCGCGTTGACATTTAAAACCTTGTTTCACCACGATATTAGCACAAGCATAAGTTACCCCCCCCCCCGGGGGTAAAGCGTATGCACGCAGGCGTGCGCGAAATGGAGAATTGCCACATTTTTGATTCATGCGAAAAACGGTAGACTGATCCCCAGGGCGAAGAGAGGAATAGAAATAAACCAAATAATTACCCGATATTTCGGTTTGAAAAACATACCTTATAAGGGGGCTAAAAGAAAATGAATCATTCAGTCATTTTCTTTTAGTCCCCGTAGAAGGTTTTTTTTTCAAACTGAAATATCGGGCAATTATTTTGTACTTGTTTTCATTTCATCTTGTTTATTTCTTTGCCTCCCTTCGCCGTGGGGATCAGTCTAACGTTATTGGCATCAGTATCTTTTGATTTTAACGATCGAGGTCTCCAAAGATCCGGCACCCTTTCGCATTGGTTTGTCGTTGTGGTCTTGCCAATATTAGAAGATTTTTTATTCATACCTACTTAACAAGATGGCGGGCTTTCGCTTATCAACCTCGTTTCCAGGGCCTTTTCCTTTTACCGCCCCGCCCCGACCCAACGAGACGAGACGAGACCAGAACGTCACTAAACAAAAGGTTTAATGAGCAAAACAATAGCTGCACCGATGAAAGTAATTTGTCCCATAGCAGCAACTGAGTGATAACGGTCATTAATGCAAGTGCGGCCGTAACACTACTTGAACAGAGACCTGAAAAAAAATTTCAGGCTCTGAGCGGGATTCGAAACCACGACCTCTGCGACGCCGGTGCAGTGCTCTCCTAACTGAGCTATCAAAGCCACATGAGAGCGGTCGTATATGGGTTAGCCCTTTATATCGGGACGTTTAGACTTGGCCCAAGTACAGTAAAGATGAAAGTAATTTGTCCCATAGTATGAGAGCGGTCGTATATGGGTTAGCCCTTTATATGGGGACGTTTAGACTTGGCCCAAGTACAGTAAAGATGAAAGTAATTTGTCCCATAGTATCATCTCATGGGGCTTTGATAGCTCAGTTGGGAGAGCACTGCACCGGCGTCGCAGAGGTCGTGGGTTCGAATCCCGCTCAGAGCCTGAAATTTTTTTCAGGTCTCTGTTCAAGTAGTCTTACGGCCGCACTTGCATTAATGACCGTTAATAGCTGACACTTCTTTGTACACTTTTTTTGCCGTCCTCTGCAAAACAAGAGCGTGAAACGGACTAAGTTATGCGTCGTGTGAAGAACGCGAACGACGGCGTCTTATTTTTCATATTTCTCTTTGGAATTAAACACTGTCAGTGTATATTTAGCCTGAGCACGTCTTTAGAGCTATTGGCGGACTGAACAATTAAGACGAAATCCGATAGAAGATGGAGCAATTTCAGGTTTTAGTGGACAAAAATCTGTACCAGAGTAATTTTAAATATTTTGCAGTCATTTTTACATTTTTTTAAAGCTAAATACATAAATAATTGCCTGAAATAACACCGAACTGACTGAATTTCCCAAGGGAACGAGAGAAAATAAATTTCAAAGTTTAGTGATTTTGTGGAAACACGGGCAAAATTCCATCATCAGTTTCATTTTACCAAAACTTTTAAGCGTTTCATACGAAGTTCAACATTCGTTTTCGACGTTTGGTGTTGCTAGAAATGAATTGTTTTGAGAAGATAATTAAAAGAGCCCTACAGAAGTTTGCAATACAAAGTAAATAATCTTGGTACAAGATTTTTGTCCACTTGTTACTCCAGCGTCTGGCGGATTCCGTCTTATTGCTATTGTTATATAGGTGGCGTTTTTCCCCGCTACAGTGCGCCCATTCATTGGCTAGTTCATGATCACATGACATCTAACAATGAAACTGTTTCCCGCCAAATGCTATGAGGGGGAAACATTGCGAAAACTATGACGTCAAACGGGAAACATTTCACTGTTACCCGCGAAATGTTGACCGCTGTTGCACGTGTTCAGAGGTGGCCTGATGTTGTCGCTGGAATCGCGGGCGTTTTTCAAAATTTGCTTTCGTTTTGTTTTCAGTTTTGTCTGACCACTAGTGTATCAGCTGGGACATTCCGTGACATTTCAGAATTTTGTTTAAACTTTGGGACCTTCACAACCATTGTGCATCTCTCGGCCACTGTTTAATGTGTTCAAAGACTTCCAGATATTACCTTTGGAGCGAAAACGCTCTAAGGTAACTCAAGTGTTAGAATTTCAGCAAACTGAACTAAAGATAGTGATAAACTTTTCCTAAATATGATGGACAAAACAGACATGTATAACATTGTAAAGTTGGACGATGAATCTGTAACAAGTCTTTCACACTTAAAACTTTTTTTCCTACCACAAAAATGCCCGCGATAATTTAATTGTTCATTAAAGTTTGTTCTTCATATACCTAAAGTCACGACGCTCCAAACTGTTGCATTGCTAACCTTAACCTTAATCCGATATAGAAGAAACAAACTCTAAAAGCTTTCTTGACGGTCAATTCATTACACAGCCTGAACTGTCAGTGTAGAGTAACTTATCTCATGGCCGGTCATGTCAGTGTGTTTCTGTGCACTGATATTAGAAGTGTAGAATTCTCTGGCGCTGACACGTAAAACGTAGTTAATCTGCCTAACATGCCTGAACTGTATTGTTCCAAATTTGCCTTGTTCTGCCTCCTCGAAGTTTCTTTTCGTCAAATCAATCATCTTTATTTTTATTCCGGTCTGAGGTTAATTCTCGACGCTTGGGTGTTTGTTTACCTTGGGAAATCCTTGAATTTTAAAAAGATAATCTTATTTTGTAGCAGCGATGCTCAAGCACCTCTGTCGTCAACGTTGGATTAGAGTCCACAAATAGGCTCAATCCCTGCTTAATCTCAAACTAACATCAAGCACCGTTTTGAACACTGAACTAAATCCTTCCTTCCCGAGCGAGTAGTAGACTGATGAGTAGTAGACTGACCTTGTATCAGCTGATAAATGGAAACGTAATCCCGTTGCAAAACATGTTCTGTCGTCGCGCAGGTCTGCCCGGCAGAATAGTAGCATCAGTAAGGATGCTCCAGATAAATCTAATTTCATGCTACAGAAGGTGAAAACTGACGAAATATAAATCTTTCGGTATTTTTGAAAATTAAAAGGGATCGAGACCGGTGGTGACGGTGATCGAGATAAATTGATGAGACATTATTTTGTCGCATTTTAAATAATGCACGCCCACGCGGTTAAATTGCAGTTTGTCATTTAGTAGACATCACGGGATACATGCAACACATCGGCCACTGAAACAAAATAAATACAGTATTACAGACACGCATCAGTGTGCTATCATGTCCTTATCTTTCAGTCCACGCTCAGGCACCCTGGTCCGCACAGGAACCTGATACAATGTATGAAGAAGAAAGAAACTATGGTTAATTTGATATAAGCGCGTTGATATGTAAAACGTTGTTTTCACCACGATATAAGCACAAGCATAACGGTAGTGAGGACAACACAAGCATGTGCACGTAGGCATGCGCGAAATGGAGAATTGCCGCAGTTTTGATTCATACCTACTTAACAAGATGGCGGGCTTTCGCTTATCAACCTCGTTCCCAGGGCCTTTTCCTTTTCCCGCCCCGACGAGACGAGACGAGATGAGAACGTCACTAAACAAAAGGTTTAATGAGCAAACAATAGCTGTATAGTTCTTTGTTCATTGTTTTGCCGTCCTCTGCAAAACAAGAGCGTGAAATGACCAAGTTCTGCGTGGTCTGAAGACCGCGAACGACGAGGGCCTATTTTTCATATTTCTATTATTAGTGTATATGTAACCTAACCACGCTTTTGGCGGACTGAACGGATAATTGCTCTTGTCATATAGCTGGCGTTTTTCCCGCTACAGCGCGCCCATTTATTGGCTAGTTCATGGTCACATGACATCTAACAATGAAACTGGCAACATTGCGAAAACTATGACGTCAAACGGGAAACACTTCACTGTTACCCGCAAAATGTTGACCGCTGTTTGCACGTGATCAGAGGTGGCCTGATGTTGTAGCTGGAATCTTATCGCGTTTTTCAAAATTTGCCTTTGTTTTGTTTTTAGGTTTGTCTGGCCACTTATCAGCTGAGACATTCCGTGACATTCAGAATTTTATTTAAACTTCGTCTCGAGAAAAGTTGAGATTCTCGGGAAACAAAATTCACTGTTCCCTTCGGACCAGTCATTAAGTAATAAATATATCATGAAGGTTAAGCCCATGAAAACTCTTGAATAGGCCCTTTGCAGTTTACGATCACATGGTACAAAAACCGCCATTCTGTCCAAGGTGTATTAGGATCTACCCCTTGTGAAACACCAACCCGTGAAACAAGGCCAGACCACAACACAGGGAACTACATGCCGTACTGTAGTACATGCACTGCGGGTCACATGCACTTATGTCCAGCTCTGGAATCATTTACTGGCTGGACACCAGGCTTTTTCTGGAATACGTCTTCGTTATTTGCATCGTTAAATATAGCTTGTGTAAGTATGCGTTCGGACAATACGCGCGAGCGAACCGAGGCATAGCAGTTTTCTGTGCTCTGCAGGGTCGGTTCACCCGCAGCTCGATGCGTTGTATAGGACATTAGTATATACCACACAAGTGAATAGTACTTTTCGCGCGCGCTGATTCGCTAGCTCGGAGGTGATTAGTCAAGTACTATTTACCTCCGAGCAGCCGAACAAAAACAAAATGGCTTTTGTCGGCGTATTATCACAAATAAAGTTACTCTTTGGGCCGCTAGTTACTCAGCTTGTGTGGTATATGTTAAAAACAATTATTCACCTCAGTGTCGTTGAAAGTGGTGGATATTTACCTCCACTTCGGTGAATAATTGTTAATAAAGTGCAGGAAAATGTATGGGAAATGTAAAAATATTTATTCAATGCGACGCTCGTTGGACATCCCTTCAAGGTTCAAAGTATCCGGCCCTCTGAATACCTTCAGTGCTTATCCGGTGTAACTGTATGAAGCATTTCTTGGCTCTTGAATATGTTGTCACTCCATCACATTCCTACCCTTCCTGTCAGCATTTTTTTTTTCTGGTCGCGCCAATTAATCTACCGGCAACTGCTACTTCAAGAGAGGGAAGGCCTTGAAAGTTGATAGATTATCGCGCTTCCCATCAAAAACAGCAGACACTTTCAGTAAAAAATTGTACACCACGATAAACAAAGAACTACTCAAGTAAACCTCTGATAATAAATATTTCACTGTTTAATTCGAGTGTTTGACAGCACCAAGTTAAAATATAGCTGCCAAGTATAAATACATTTAGTAATTTCATGTTAAAACTCATCCTTGTAATTTCTCAACATTAATTCTACCTTGTCCGAGTTAAAAATAACTTCATATCTTGTCCAAATGATAAATTACTTTGGCAATCAAGACAAGGGTATTTATCGCTACTTTGACGTCCTTAACGAGATGGAAAACACCACCTAGGCAGTCCTATCATTATTTTGTAAAATAGATCCAAGGAATGCAACAATCATATCTTAGAAGTAATACAAATTAGTCTACGTGAAAATATATATTTGGATCAACAATGGAGAGTTCACTTCGCGAGCTCAAGGACAAAACTTTATTTCAACGATTTAATCTATTCTAGCTGCAATTCAAGAAAATTTGTAATCTCCTGATGAAAAAAAGCCAGACAGAAGTTGCGTGTAAAGAAGAAAGAACGACAGAAAAAAAAAAACACATAAATGAAACCCTAATCACCAACAGTGACTTCAAAGAGCTGGAAAACTAACCCAGTTATAACAAATTTCCTCTTCTGACAAATCCTGTTTCCTGGCTCAGCCCAAATATTTCCATCATGCAAATTTCCTTGATTTAATTAATACTAAAATTCTTTCTAATGAATTACGTGTGGGTTTTAACACGCTATTTCTTTTCCTTTTGATGAAGTCATTATTTAACAGTCAGAATAGACATTCTGCCAATTTTTCCATGAATCGAGGTCCACTGTGTAATATCATTACACTTATATGACGGTCAGAGAACATGTCATGTTTCAAAAACACAAGTGTCATTTCTCGAAGCCGCGATGATAAATACGTTAAGACTTATGGTGATAAAGTTACCATTTTACATATAGACTTGAATCTGTCGCGATATTGTCATATGTCAACTCTGCTCCGTTCTTTCAGAATCTTGCTCCGCCTCATCGTTTGAACCATTGATCCGTTCACTTGTGACCCAGTCTTCTCGGTTGAGTGGCCGTTAGTGAGGACAGGGCCGGGTTGCGATGTGTCACAGTCATCGAAGCGTAATCGCTTCTGAGGAAGCTTGGGTGGACTGTGCACTGCTGCTCGCATTGACGCATTGATTCTCGAAAGGCTGTCACGGTCACCAGACTAAACGACAAAAACAAACATAAAAACCTTAAATTAAAGCAGAAAAAGTTGACGGATGTAGAAGCAAAAATGTAGAAGAAGCTCACAGTCTGTCCCGTAACATTACGAACAGCAAACATTTTGAGTCACCGTCAAACAGTTCATTCCTTGTCAGTATTTCTAAAGTCAAGAAAGGTCACACATCATTGAATGAAATGTAGCTTGTGTTGAGTATGCTACATAATGTTCATCTGGGCAGGATTGAAAGATTACCAGAATTTCGGTTTGAAGAAAAATTGCACTGGCGGGTGGAACGCCCCTTTGGAAAATTCCTGGACTTTAAAGAATTCTACAGAGGAAAGGCCTGGCCTGGCTTGAACGTTGCGAAGGGAAATTCGTGTTCCATTTAGTCGTCAGCATTTTGGAAAACCAGTCCACAGGTTCTTCGGGAAACGTTCAATTAAAACATATTCTTGTAAACGATGGACAACCATGGTTTCACATTCAAATAACTTACCCCTGGGGAATCCCCGAAGCTGTATAAGGACCTACAACGAGAGAGAAATGGAAGAAAAACGCTTTCATTTTGGTTACAATTATTCTTTCCAAAGTTTGGTACCAAAAATAAGTTGAGGCCGAGTTAAGGCTAAGAGTTTAACAACAGAAAAAGGAGTTTATGATTCGATTTAACAAACTGACGTCAGTTTTTCAAACGTCTGTCTTTCGTCAGAACATTGTCTAAAGAAACTGTGGATCCCTGAGGCGATAGACGAGCAGACTACTTTGATAATGTTATAACGAAATTCATTGTCAGTTTGTTTTTTACGATAAAAAACGGTCAAATTGTCCGCTCGTTGCCGCATCGCATAAATTATAAATTCATCTGTCTGTCCGCTTGTCGACGATAAATATTAGCCAATGAGCGCACGAGAATTTCTGCAGTTATCGTAAAAAATTTTCTTTGTCCATTTTAGTTTTGATGGAGAAAATATTTTCCAAAACACCTTGACGCTCGTCAAAAATACTCCGTTGCGCATCGTATTACGCTACGCGACATATGACGTCAAACAATGTACTTATACATTATACCTTTTATAATGTACAAGGTTAAACACAGTTAGTGGCCGCGGACTATTTGCCCCCGCAGGGTTTTGGCCCAGAGGCCAAAACCCGAGGAGGTATTATAGTATCCCCCGCGTATACGTATAAAGAATGTGTGAAATATTGGTGTAGTATGCGAATCAATCCCGATTTGATTAAACTAGGCGCGCACGCTGGTCCCGGTTAATTTTTCAGGCAGCTCGCATAATATTTATAATTTATTTTTATGTAATTTATTTCATTTTTTTGATTACCTAAATTATTTTATAGATTTATTTTCTTCGGAGATATTAGCAATTTGCTATCAACTAATTCGAAGTAAAATAAAGTCTTTGATACATGGGTAATTCTTACAACCACGAACATGAGGAGGAGATCGAGGAAGATCTGGAGGAAGATATTATTTGCTGCCCGATGAGGAGAGGATCTTGTCAAAATATGTTTTAGGGCTGGTATCTGTCGTCACAGTGATTTCTTCATATCTTGAATTCAAAGATTCAGCAGTACCAGATTGAACTTTTTAGTACAGAAGTTGACTTGTAGGACACAAATCAGCAACGGGGTCGACAGCTCGACCCAAACACACGTATAAAGATCACGTTTATTTGGATCGCTTATTTTTACTGAGTAATCTTACGTGGCGTAGAGCCCATGTGACGGCTGGGTTGACTGGCAGGGATCCAAAGGTAAAAGTAAATGTTTTGCGGCGTTTTCATTGAGGACAAAAAGTTTGACTCTAATTTGCATATAAGGCAACTGTAACGCGATACTTCTGTTTACATCCTGGAAAATAAATCACGACTTCTGATCTGCTTTCGAGATACGTTTGCTCGTAGAGTCCTCGTATATCCGCAAGACAAATTATTTGTTTCAGTATCAAACTAGAACAACAGAGTGGTTTGATATTTTTTTCCAGAATGCACTTTGTGACACTTCGTGACACTTCAGTCGTGAAAGTATGATGTAAAGGGGGATCGTGTGATAGGATGTGTTCACACAGAATGTGTTGGTTTAGTTAACTTATTTGTTGATTCTTTTGATCATATTTATGATAAGATGCCTAAGTTACTTGGACAGTATGAGTGATATAGTTTACAAAAAATATAAAATTTCAGTTCATACAATAAATAATAGTTTCCTTTAACGCAGTGGAA
>JAHPZR010045553.1:0-31771 GCA_019787425.1 Platygyra sinensis | reverse complement strand
ACACAGGGAAGGCAAATCGCTATGGAAATATTTTTTTGCTATTCTTATTAGTACATTGTGGAGATTTTATCGAGCAAATAAAAATATCTGTCATGTACACTTTAAACTCGGCAAAGCTATGAACATTTGTGCTTGGGTCTCAAGGTTCCTGTACAACTCTTGCCATCCTGATCAGAAAGTGAGTGGTCCTCTCACTACGGAAGAAATAAGGAAGCAACATATCTCCTGGGTGAAAGGGGTGCAAAAGAGTTGTGACCTTCAAGATGACTACCTGTGACTTAACCTGCAACCTAATCAAAGGGGAATTTTGGAGTGTCGTGGTAGGATACAGGGGATGTATCCCATATACCTCCCAGGGAAGTACCTGTACACTCAGAAGTTAGTACACCATGAACACCTGCACACCCTCCATGGGGGAGTAGCATTAACAATGACAAGTGTGAGAGGTCAGCACAGGGTCCCACACCTAAGGAAGTTAGCTAAGCAAACCATCCCTGCATGCCATGGTTGCAAGAGGTTCCAGGCCAAGGCTGCAGCAAACCTGCCACCTGGCAATCTTCCTGTGGATTGGACTCAGGGATTCACCCAAGGAGCCCAAGGAGTTCATTTCAAGTCTAAGGAAGTTTATTGCAAGAAAGGGGAGACCAGAGAAAATATACTCCGACAATGGCTCTACATTTGTTGGTTCAGCCAGTTGCTTGCCCAGAATGAAATCGTCTGGCAGTTCAACCTTAGTTGCGTCCTCTGGTGGGGTGGACAATTTGAGACAGGGCACGAAATTAACTTTTTTGTTCGAGAGCCAGCTGGCGACTAACAGAAAAATTTTGGTCGCCAACTTATTTTATATACAACTTACACAAAAACACGATTTTTTATGTTACTTTTAATGCAAGAAAAGTCACAATTGAAGAGCGAAAACAATTAGAAACTAGAGTAACACCTAGTTATAAAGCTACCATTGTTCTCAGGTGATATGTCTCTGGTCCAAAGCTGATGGTTGTCTCCATAGTCATTTTAAATGAAGCGAAGTATAAAATGTTTTAAGTCCGTGGTTTTCATTGTAAGACAAACATGGGTCCTTGTGTATTTCCCTTTGCCAATTCTTTGCTAGTTCTTTATTTTCGACTTGCTTTTCTCAGCGCCTTTCCTGCTGACAAACACCATGTTTGGCCCAGGCCCCTACACAACCACATTGCTCGTTCTAGTCTCTAACTGGGAAAAGAAGCCGATGAAACAATATGGTGCGCCATAAACATAGTATTGATGTGTCTTGTAAGATTTTCTTATAATTTATTCAGACATTATTTTACTGGGAGCGGAAAGGTGAGTTGAATACTAGCTACCATATCTGATCGATTTCCTAATAAAAAGATTTAAAAACAAAAGTTGTGTTGTCGTTTTCTTTAGTTATCAGACAAAACACAAGTCGCCAGCTTGCGACCAGTTCTGAAAATTTAGTTGCCAGTGCTCAATTTTTGGTCGCATTGCCAACCAGTGTGTCGCAATTTTGAGCCCTGTGAGACAAAGATTGGATTAGTGAAGAATGTGTTCAACAAAGTCATAGGGTGTGGTCTTCTTTCGTGGCAAGAGTTGGAAGAAGTACTACTCGATGTTGAGATAACATTGAATGACTGGCCTCTTAGCTATGTGGAACATGATGTGGCACTCCCAATCCTTAATCCAAATTCTATGATGTTTCCAACCACAAACATCCTGCCTGACCTGCAACCACATCACATTGCTGATGTAGATCTGTGGCGCAGAGCCAATCACCTTCGCCAATGCAAGAATGCAACGTGGAAAAGCTAGTCAAATATACCTCTGAAGTACCTCTGAAGCCTTAGAGAAAAGCACAATCTAAAGCATTCTGGAAAGTCCTGTACTTTGACTGTTGGAAATGTGATGATAATTAAGTTTAAAGAGGAGAACAGGGGCAAGTGGCCGCTTGGTATTGTCAAGGAGCTGTATCCAGGGAGAGACAGAGTTGTCAGAGCTGTGAATGTGCGATCAGGAAAAAAAGTTTCTTGAGAGACCAGTGCAGCATCTGTACCCCCTGGAACTAACTTACGAGTCTGTTGTCGGTACACCTTCCAGAGGTCTCAATGCTGAGGCATAAGTGTTCCAACCAAGGAGACAGGCTGCCTTGCCGGCTGAAAGAAGGATTCGTCAAATTGCAGAAGTGGAACAAAATTCAGAGTAGACTGGACATTAAGAACTTTAAGAACTTTGACTGACATTAAATTGTTAGATCTATTAGCACATAGTTCTGCTATTGACTGAGTGACACATTTTGTTGAGTTAGATTTGCAGTTTTTTGCTACTGCCCAGTCTCCTATGTTAGGAACATATATCTCTGTTATACTTCAACATAACACGAAAGCCGGCCTTTGCCCACTTTGGTGAAGACGAAAAAGGCCATTTGATGTAATCTATGATCAATACAAAATGAAGCAATTTCAATGGTTACTATGTGTAGCAAAGAATTGTGATTAGTTGAGAAAAACCACGCAACTGTCAAACCTGACTCAAGCGTCGCTTCTCATGGAAAGAGAACTTACAGTGAAAGCAAATTGAACTGCAAAATCTACAAATCTTGAAGAAAATGCTGGAAAATTCAAGTCAGTTTTTGCCATTGGAGCAGCCCTGTGAGCTGAAAAGCTTGGACGTTGCCTTGAAAATTGCAGGAGTTGAAAAACTACCTTCGGAAAACTTGTGGTTGTGGTCAACCTACAGTACTGTGCAAAAGTAATGCAAACTATAACCGAATACCGTGCTATGTTCCCGCGATTTATTGCCGATAGATCAGCAAAACATCACACGGATTGGCGAACATCAAAACAATAAATCAGGGAGATATCAGTACAATCTTTGCAATATCTCGCCGAGATATCGTTCTGGCGAGACTTCATTGCAACGATATCTCACAAAGCAAAATGATATATCACCACGTTATATCATTGCAGCGAAGTTCATTGTAATGATATGTCGTAGTGAACATCGCTTCAATGATTTATCATAGTGAAGCGATTGTGTATGATGAATCCATGTCTGTGTACATGCAATGGGCACAGTCAAGTAGTAAGTTGTTGAACAAAGACCAAAAATTTGCTTTCAAAAAGCTCTCCATGCTCCGTCATATAAACTATAGTAGTTTCCATTGGAAAGTGAAGTGCTGTGAGTGAAGTTTATGTGGAAGGTGTGTTTATGTCAGTTAGGAAGTATTGTAGAGGGATAGTCAACATGACCTACTAGATTAGAGTATTTTGCCAAAGACTAATGGGCTTAAAAACTTCTGTTTTGAAAAACATACTGAGGTTGACACAATGAACTGTTCACTCATGCGAAAACCTTTCATTGAGCATTCACAGCTGTTGGCCGCAACCGCAGCACATCACGATTTAATACTTTGTGACAACAAGAGCTTTTGTACCATGCTGTTTTCATTTGATGTTAACTGAAATGCTCCTCTATCAAACTCACGAAACTGCTTGTTAGATGTTTAAATTCTCTTTGAAAATCATTTTACATTAACTTACCGTTTGAATGACTTTTTTTGTGACATTCTGAAAGCTTATCTGCCGTCATGCTGTTACTCCATGCTGATTGGATGATTCTAACGAATGCATTCAATCAGAGTGAAGCAAACAGCCTGACTGTTGCTCCTGCAGATGCTGGTGGCTTTGAAAGCTGCATTTCTCGAAAATTATTTGGCAGTTGGCACTTGGATTGTAAATGGATCTTCAAATTGAATGCTTGGAGAAGAAGTATCAACCTTCCAGTTTATCTGGTGATCGATTTGGAAGCCAGGCGATTCAATTTCTGGGTGAAAATCATGGAGTGAAGTAATTTCTGTATGGAGCGAAGTAACTTTTGTATGCAGTGTCTTTGATTATGGAGTGAACTGGCTTTTGACTATCATGCTCACCTACACTTCTAAAGTGATAAAGTTGCCTTCTTTGCTACAAAATTTGTAATAGGATTTCATGCATTACAAAATCGATTTTTTTTACGGAACCAAGGCTGATAGGTTCAATAGTTCTTTTAATTAAGACTTACGGTAATTAGCTAACATTGAAAACATTTAACTCGCCACTCGCCATCTCAAAAAGCTGACTTAGTAACGAAGATGATCTGTCATTATCGTGAATGATCTTTGGAGAAGTGTATGTGTATTTCACAATACCAGGACGATAAACTGGAACAATATCTCGCTAAGCGGTAACAATATATCGCAAAGCAGAAACGATATATCACAAAGAAGAAACGATACATTGCAAAGTGGAAACGATAATTATATCACTGACAGGAAACAATATTTTCGTCTTCCGTGGTTGGTGATTGTCAAATCAGTTTGATATAGTGTCGGAGACATATTTGAGCTGCGATACTGTTGGCCTTGAGCTGTGGTTAGCTATACTTAGCGCGCTGCCGTGCCCTGAAACAGACAGGAAGATTCGCATCGGAAAGCAAGGTTATGTGTTTGTTTTATTGGATTTTACTGGTTTTGATGTTTCATTCCTGACATCAGTGTGTCAACAATTGAAGGCTTCGGTGGAAAAAGGACGTTAGGTTTTTTACTCAAAAGTGAACTTTGTCAGAAACGCTCCAAATTTCGCATGTAGTTTTGTTTAGGTGGGTTAAAGAATGTTCTGTATGTTTTCTTGCTGAAGTTTGCTTCATTAACATTACGTATGCAAAAAACCTGTATTTTGTGGTCATGTCAGCATGTGACTGCAAAGACGGTAATTTGACTTAAAATCAAGTAAAATATTGATCTTTTGCAATGTGCAACCTTAAAAAGTGTTGATTTCAGGTAAAGAAAACATTAAAATTTTGATTTCACGTTAGCGTGCGACCGCAAAGACATTAATTTCACTCTGCACAGTGGCACCCTTGGAGTTGACATGGTGTGGGAGAGTTAAAGCCCTCGGGATTGTTTTCACTTATAATACAACTGTTCAACTACAAACAAACTTCTATGAGAACTTGAAAGATATCCGAATGCAGACACAATTATGGAGTTGTCGAGGCCTGGCACTTTTTGGTAAAATTACTATCATTAGTTTTTTTACTTCCGAAAATGTTATACATTTTTTCAGTTCTGCCTACTCCAGAGGCAAGGGGTAAGTTTCTAAAGAAACTATGGTGCTGCATCGGTGGGAGTATTACAGGATAATTTGGTTTTATCAACTGAGTTGATAATGTAAATTGGCCACCGTAAAGAGATTCGAAAGCTGACGTTTCGAGCGCTAGCCCTTCATCGGAGCGAATCAAGGAATTGTGGGTTGTGTGTGGTTTATATAGAGAAATATGGAGCTACTCCAGAGGCATTTACTACACAACTTAACACTATCATTTATAACTTTTTGTGGAAGGGACCCGATAAAGTTGCTCAATTAGCAGTAATTAATGACTTAAAGTAGGGAGGTCTGAACTTAATGGTCTTGGAAACCTCAATTAAATCACTGAGATTAGCTTGACTCGACAGACTTTTTGTCGAACGTTCATCTCCGTGGAAGGCTTTTGTTAATCACCTTCTCAAAGATCATGGTGGAATTTTCTTTTTTAGGTGCAATTATGACCTTAAAGTTTCCCTGATTTCATCAACGAAAAAATTATCTCAAGTGATAGAATCCTTGCATTTCTACAGGGATTTGAACACGTAATTTCTATGTTCAGAACCACGTAAAGTGGGATCTACAATCATGGACAAAAGTGTTGACACATTTGAGCAAAACAAACGCTTTCTATCAGCGTCCTTCCGTAATTTCAAAAAGCATTTTTTTTGTTGATAGCCAACCCCCCCTCTCCCCCTTTTCAATGTTGCAATACGCTCCGTGGACACTTTCACCTACATTGAAAAGGGGAGAGGGGGTCGAAATGTCAAAATTAGACATTGAAAAACTCACTTGTTGAACGAAACGGGTCTTTTTCGGAGAGTGTCTCAACTACTTTTGTCCACGATTGTCTGAATTATATTTTACACCTTGTGAAGCTTTCCCAGTATCATCACTGTTCTGTCTACTCAGAGATATTTAACATCATTGTTTAGAAAGCTATAAATCCTGTTGCACACCAGTAGAGTGCAATTATTATGTAGGATAATTATTGGCGAGAATTATTTCACAAAATGGTTTTCTAGGAGCCAGTGATGCAGAAAGGCGAAAATATGTTTTGTTTTTTATGTAAATTCTTTTTTTTTTTTACGGTTCATATGAGTAAGCCATTAGATTTCAACGGTTTACAACGGCTCACAACGGTTCACAAGGGTTCACATCCCCACTTAAAGAAAATATAGGATACTCTTTATTTGTGTGATGTGAGCCATTGTGAACCACTGTAAACAGTTGCGAATCGTCGCAAAGCCAACCCAGGCAATATATTCTGCTAACAACATCAAGGAAAAAAGCAGAAAATCTGCTTTTTATGGGTGGCAACTGTTCCCGAGAACTGCTGCATTGTCAGCGATAGCTTGTGTCATGCCAGACCCCTGCTGCTGAGTTCAATCACGAGGTTTGTTATTAGCAAAATCACGCAGAGAAATTTCATGAATCAAAATCTACACGGACGTAAATTTGGGTCTTTACATGTACCTTGCCGTATTACCTTACAAACACGATTTGTTGTTGTTTTTTTTAAGCGTTTGTGGACTCAATTTGTGCTTAGCAAGACCGCTAAATATTGCAGCGCACTAAAGCAGACGCTAATGCGTGGAGACTGGAAACGAGTCTGCGTAAAACTATTCTGCATTGATCTTAACCCTCCAAATCCTGACCTAAACTACAAATAGATGGTTTCTATTTCAATGTTTATGGTATTTAAGCACTTTCAACACATGTATAGTACAATTTCTATTTATTTTCGCTGAGTGACAATTTCAGACAATCATGGACAAAAGTGTTGACACATTTGAGCAAAGCAAACGCTTTCTATCGGTGTCCTTCCGTAATTTCAAAAAGCATTTTTTTTGTTGATAGCCAACCACCCCTCTCCCCCTTTTCAATGTTGCAATACGCTCCATGGACACTTTCACCTGGTTACAACATTGAAAAGGGGAGAGGGGGCCGAAATGTCAAAATTAGACATTGAAGAACTCACTCGTTGAACGAAACGGGTCTTTTTCGGAGAGTGTCTCAACTACACATTGTGCAGCTTTCCCAGTATCATCACTGTTCCGTCTACTCAGAGATATTTAACATAATTGTTTAACAAGCTATAAATCCTGTTGCACACGAGTAGAGTGCAATTATTACGTCATATAGGATAATTATTGGCAAGAATTATTTCACGAAATGGTTTTCTAGGAGCCATTGATGCAGAAAGGCGAAAATATGTTTTGTTTTTTATGTAAATTCTGTTTTTTCACGGTTCATATGAGCAAGCCATTAGATTTCAACGGTTTACAACGGCTCACAATGGTTCACAACGGTTCACATCCCCACTTAAAGAAAATATAGGATACTCTTTATTTGTGTGATGTGAACCATTGTGAACCGCTGTAAACAGTTGCGAATCATTGCAAAGCCAACCCAGGCGATATATTCTGCCAACAACATCAAGGAAAAAAGCAGAAAATCTGCATTTTACGGGTGGCAACTGTTCCCGAGAACTGCTGCATTGTCAGTAATAGCTTGTGTCATGCCAGACCCCTGCTGCTGAGTTCAATCACGAGGTTTGTTATTAGCAAAATCATGCAGAGAAATTTCACAAATCAAAATCTACACGGACGTAAATTGGGGCCTTTACCTTGCCGTATTACCTTACAAACACGATTTGTTGTTGTTGTTTTTTCTTTTTAGCGTTTGTGGACTCAATTTGTGCTTAGCAAGACTGCTAAATATTGCAGCACACTAAAGCAGACGCTAATGCGTGGAGACTGGAAATGAGTCTGCGTAAAACTATTCTGCATTGATCTTAACCCTCCAAATCCTGACCTAAACTACAAATAGATGGTTTCTATTTCAATGTTTATGGTATTTAAGCACTTTCAACACATGTACAGTACAATTTCTATTTATTTTCGCTGAGTCACAATTTCAGACAATCATGGACAAAAGTGTTGACACATTTGAGCAAAACAAACGCTTTCTATCGGCGTCCTTCCGTAATTTCAAAGAGCATTTTTTTTGTTGATAGCCAACCCCCCTCTCCTCCTTGTCAATGTTGCTATATGCTCCGTGGACACTTTCACCTGGTTACAACATTGAAAAGGGGAGAGCGGGTCGAAATGTCAAAATTAGACATTGAAAAACTCACTCGTTGAATGAAACAGGTCTTTTTCGGAGAGTGTCTCAACTACTTTTGTCCATGATTGTAGGTCGGGCTACTAGTTATGTCACTTCAGGAACCAGGCTGAAACACTCAAGAGACTTTTGACTGAGCTTAGAGGGCTGTCAAACATTTTTGGGTTATTTGTTATTCATATTTTATCGAAATCAAACAAGATTTTTATGTGAAAGAACTTTATCATCTAGCATTACAATTTGGAGTCTCGCTAAGTTTTGGACGACTGCGATGTATATTTCTATTTTCCATTTCGAAGTGCGGGGCACCAGAAAAGATTGCTGTGTTGTAATTTTTGCCAGCTGGATCAGGATCGACAATTTGCTGGTCCATTTGTATAGGTTTCGCACGACCTCGAGTACAATTCATGAATAGGTATGAGTGATTTTGAAAGTTCTCAAAATTGCACGAGCCTTTAGGCGAGAGCAATTTGAGAATTTTCAAAATCACGAGTATCTATTAATCACGAATTGTGCGAGAAGGTCGTGCAATTTTTTATTTATAGTACATTCAACAAAATTACGAAGTGTGAGAGAATGATGTTATTTTTCAATTTACATGCATAGTCACCAAAATCACGCAAGAATTGCGGCAACTTGCAAGTTAGGTTTTGTGTAACACTGAAAATAATTTCACCTGTCTTCTTCCCCTTTTCATCATGCATGGTTGAACAATCACGATCAATGCACAATTGTTAGCACAATGCTACCCGAGCCTGCCTGGTTTTCAACAAGTTAACCTGACATGAGCCCGCAATCCAATCGAAAACCAGCGCTTGGTCAGCGGTCAACTTAAAAAAAAAACGTGACCTCGATGAGCAGTACACTTGAGCCTGCGATATGGTCCTGCATTCTGTAGTTGCTCCAAAAATGTGTCTAGTTTGAGTAAAAAAACCCCGATGCGTTTAGTTTACCGTCCGATTTCATGTGACGGACTTGGAGGATCGATCGCTTGCGCTTTCTAACAAGCCAGCAAATTTCCCCCACTTTTTCCCACCTGGCTGCGCATGCGCTTCCCCCGACCTAGGGTGGGTGAAATTCCAGACACTTTAAGTTTGCGATCTAACGCTCGCAAATGACTTGCAGGCTTTCTGCGAGTCTGCAGAACAACTTTGGGCCGATTCTGACAAGCCAGCAAACTTTTCCCACTTTGGTTCCTGCCTGGCTGCGCATGCACTTCCCCCGACCTAGGGTGGGTGAAATTATGGACACTTTTAGTTTGCAACCCACTTTGAGTCGCATTCTGATGCGTTCACCTGAATTTTGATTGGTTCAGTATTGTTTTGTTGCTAAGGGAATGACATGCTTGATCAGTTTGATGAGCGTGGGCCATCGCACGCACACAACAATCATAACTCAAACGACAGCATGTCCATGAAGCAAAAGCAATCTGGTCTCTCGATAAAGGACAAACAAATAATTATTTCACATTTAGATAAAGGAAAAAAAGGAACAAATTTAGCACTTGAATTTGGCATCAGCAAGTGACAGATCTCTGATATAGGCAAAAACAAGGACAAGATCCTGAAATTCATCGACAACATCGAGACACGCAAAGCTAAATTTACAGAGGTAAAACAAGTGAGATAAGTCAAGCCTGAAGTCACGTGTTCCTTAATCTACATCACAAATCTGAGCACGTCGATGATGTGGCATGGGTAGACCGAAATAAAATAGGATTTTCAGGTTTTTAAAACTTCATAAAAAAATGACTTTTTATCCAAATCAAAAATTTTTTTCACTAAAGTTCATTGCATGGACTATAGGATCAGAGGGAAAAATTAAAATTTTGTTGATATGGGTGCTTTAAGGTAGATTGCAAAACCATCTACTATCCACTTTATGTAGAAGCTGGGTTTTTAATATGCAAGCATAGGTTATTAAATAGAAGAAGCTGACTTGGTTCTCTATCACGATGAGCACCTTAGACCTATTAACTTCTTTGTTTCTGCAAGACTGATGCTTCTGTTGTCCAGGCTCACTCACTATGCATCAGTAAAGGATAACAAAAGCATAAATCCCTAAAACAAGCGTAAAAAAGCAATTTACACAGCTCTGAAAACCTCACCTCCAAGCATTCTTTAACGTGAAAGAACACATGGCAAACAGCGCATGCTAATTTTTTCATTCTCACATAAACACAATTCCTTGCACCTTTGATCTTACCGCTACCACAATTTCCTGTGTTTTCGCAAAAACATTTTCAAGGCCCCTGTAATGTGACCTTCTTCAGATTAGAGAGCTGCCTTTGTTTGTTTGCATCAGGCTTACTCACTGCGGCAGCAATTATAGAAATAACTATTTTTGAGTTATTTTTTTGTAAAAAAATACATCTTAGTTGGAGCGTCGGGTTTGTTATGGACGGGTCAATGGATGAGTGCGTGGATGAGTGAGTGGATGAGTGAGTGAGTGAGTGAGAGATGTGTGTATTTCACACCAATCAGATTGGATCTACTATAAACAGCCAATCAAATATCTTATTTTGTTGCACATACATGTAACATGATATTTTAATTTGTTAGTTTCAAATGGTAACTTGACACTTTTGTTTTTCACGGTCAGAATAAACTGGCAAACAAGAAGCCAATCTGGTGACATGTCCAGAAAAATGTTTGGACTTTTCTTTTCTTAATGTATTCGGGGCATTTTAATATTTCACATTAATGGCAATTGTTAAAAACTGAAATGTTTAGCAGAGATTTTCTTAAAGTTAAGGTTTGTGGTATTCCTGAAGACTCCTGGCAAATTGATTAATCAATTCATTCGATTAGGCTTTGAAGTGACATAGAGGTTGCACGCTTAAAAATAATAACTATTTATTCACAAATGTAATATACGAAAAGTGAAAAGGAGATAAAAGAGGTTATCCCTTTCTTGTTTATCTCCTGATAATAAAATACACACATAAGTAATTTTACAACTGTCTCAAATAGTAACTATATATATATAATACATCACACAGTAAAAGAACTCAGTGTTCACTAGAAAAATCTATAAGGTGACACCTCAGTCTATTCTTAAAAATATTCAAATTTTCTGCCTCCCCAATTTCCTTTGGCAAATTGTTCCACTTGTCAGTTATGCATATAAAGAAAGAATTTTTAAAACTATTTAAAGTTGCTGATGCAAGCTTAAGTTTAAAGCGATGGTTAGCTCTTAACGGCCAAAAATCATGTGAAAACATGAAAATGCTGAGGGATCGAGTCCATTAAGTCTATTTATTGTCTTATAACACTCGATAAGTGACAAAAAGAATCTTCTTTGTTTGAGTGTTGGCCATTTAAGGAGCTTTAGGCACTCTTCATAGGGCATGTCTCGCCCGATATTTCCAAGGGCACATTTAGATGCCCTACGCTGTACTTTCTCCAAGGTGTTTAAGTCTTTTTTAAGGTGTGGACACCAAACTGGAGAGCAGTACTCGAGTATTGGACGTACTAGACTCTTATAAAGTTTTGAAAACAACTGAGGATTTTTTGGACCCACCCTTTGCTTAATGAATCCAAGCACACTATTTGCCTTATTTGTGCATTTGTTAGCTTGCACACTCCATGACAGGTTCGAAGTTATATAGATTCCGAGATCCTTAACTTCAGATACAGCTTTCAACTGGTTACTACAAAGATGGTATTGAGGACTTGAGTAACCATTCTTTTAGAAATGCGCATCGCTTCCCATTTATCTGTGGTAAATTTCAGCTGCCAGTCATTACTCCAAGATTCCAGGTGAATAAGATCTTTTTGTAGCTTCGCGAAATACAGTCTCTCATAAGGTGGCAAAAAACTCTCGGGCGTTGGGAAGGGAAATGTGACAAGGAAACGTCCCAAACTCTGCAGATTTTGTGGTGTCTTATAAAATTTATTAGTTTTTCATGTGTCTGGTTGTTTCAAGTACAGGGTTACCTTTGATAACGTCTTCTTGGTTTTGATATTGATATTAATTTGAAATGGTTTTGTGGAATATCAAAACCGAAAAAATTCAGTGATCATTGTTGGCATCAGAACATGCTAAATTGGATCTTCTTATAAACTGAGGTAAATTCAATTATACGTTGACTAGTACATTTGCGACTTAATACTTTTTTTTCTTGTAAAGTTATAAAAGACGATCAACTTGTTTTCTTGAAAACTTAAAGGTAATGTGCTTTTTCTTCACTACTGGAGATGAATGGTATAAAGTTAAATATCTAAGAAAAAATGGAAAAAGAACGATTTTTTTCAAAACACTAATTCTCATTTCACGATTAAACAAAAAGTAATCACATCTCACAAGTTGAGTCATGGAACAGCATGTTCGTTGTCTGTTCCCACCTTTGCCGTCTAAAACCACTTCAAATTATGAAAGGTGTTTCAGCGAGAACTTACAGTGCGAACTATTTAACGATTGACTCTGGAAAGCTGGTACACTAACTTACAGCAAATGCCTCTTAACAGATGTCAATAAGTACAGATGCCTTACAAGATGAAAATGAAACCGACAAACAGACTTCTAACAGACCCATCTGACTGACAATAGATGGATCGAATCTGACCAATGACCGATGACAAATTTAACATAAATCTTGCAGCCAATACCATTGGCTGAACTAGTAAAACCATTTAGAAAACAGTCCCAAGAAAGCACATGCGCTGATTGGTTAAAAATCGTGTTTGTATAACTCGATGGAGACACAGAACTAGCGCACGCTGTTGATGTAGTGATGGCGCGAGCAAAGAGAATTTACATTTTGATAATCAAAGTTAACAAGTTGTTTTCCTTTTTCTCGTAGTGGTGTTTTCTAAAAGAAATAGAAAACATGTACTTCGTGTTTCTATCTAGTTATACAAACACTCGTGAAAGTTTGGGAGAACTCAACAAAGCTGTGGAAACACTCGCCTGCGGCTCGTGTTCCCACAGCATTTCTCGTTCTCCCAAACTTCCACTTGTGTTTGTATAACTCGATAGAAATATGGTATATGTTTTCTATTTCTTAATGACTGACAAGCATTATTCACTACCTCCAGGAACTTGTTAGTCGCAAAAAAAAAACTCTTGCACGGCTTGAGTACCTATGTTTTTAAAAGTATTTAAGAAGCGCTACCTATATTGTTTCTTAAATGAATTACATTGTATTTTTTGGCTGAGAGGAACTGATTCCCAAAATGTTGATGCACAAACATGGAATGCTGATTGTGCATTATCTGGTTGATGTTCTTGGCCCATAGCGCGTGTTAACTACAATTACACCTCTCATAGGTGAACATCTTGGGCAATTGTGCCATCCCTGTCATCTCTATTTACGGAAGATTGAATCTTAGAATTTCAAAGGGGGTACGGGTATGGGGTAGCAAAATGGAAAGGTTTCGGAAAGTAAGACCTACTTCGAAAATCACTTTTGGCTTTCAAGACATGATTTGAATGGCTTAAGTTTGAGTACGTGGACAAAACATCAGCAATACATCTGTCATCTTTTAAAACTCTATCATCACAATGCAGTGATATTGTATCAAGGACGACTCTTCACTAGATACTGAACACACATACATGTAGGTCGAGTGATGTAACATTGTAATAACTGAGCTAAGCATTCAAAATTGTTCCATTCCACGTCACTTATTATGGTCATTGTGCCCACTGACCAAGTTAATTGTAAAACAGAGAACACAATTTTGTGGGACATTGCTGCAAAGACACTTACTGGTATGCTAGGAATCTAGAGGCTCAGTATACAAGAAGATAACTGTATAGTTAAAGATTGATTCCTTTTTTCAATTAAAAAAATAAGTTTAACTCCTTTTCTCGTAAAAAAGGTTGTGTTTCACAGTAAGGCATTTGTCAAGAAACATGTTTAACCGGTTAATTGGCATTACTAGAATTACTCACATGATTATAGAAATTCTAGCAATCTCACTGGTTTAGAGTGGCATCATGTTCTGCAATAATCACCTGACTAAATCTCAAAATGGGCACCCAGCTAGGGCTTTGACGATGCCTCTGAAGAAATTATACAATGGTAGAAAATTTAACACCGAGAAACAACAAACATGCATCAAAGTTTGGTGTGACACTTTTCAAAGGTAAAGTGTCAAAATTGTGCTAAATATAATAAAGAAACCTTTTGAATTCTTGAGAAAATGTTGCTTAAGTCAATATGCTTGACTAAATCAAAACAACTCTTAAAATTTCTCAACACTATTTACATTGTACTGTATTTATCAAAGAGAATGATTTCAACAACCAACTGAACTTACCACTGACTGATGACAATTTTAGCCTTCTTTTTTGGCCTTGTCTTAGAGGCAGAACATTTAAAAATGTGTGAAAAAAACTTGTCGTTTTGACCATGTGCTGTATCAAATCATGAGCTCTGTGTGGGTAGTTGTTCACTGACTTGTGACAATGACAAGTAAAATTTAGCACTTTTAAGGTCGATCTTTCCTTTGGTATTTCTATAATCACCTGAGTAATTATACCAATAAAAACAATTACTTGCCTCAGGGTCATAAATATTGATGAATATTCCCCAAGATGATTCACTTTGTCCTTTGCAAATAATTGTCACATAATATCACCTTCAAAAGGTCATTAGCTCAAAGGTCATGTGCTTTCATATAATGTTGTAAAAGATCAACATAGTGCCTGCACTTTCTGCTTGTACATGTAATTCAGGTGGACTTGTTGCTTGTAGTTCTGCAACTTTCCCAAAGAAACTTTATACCAGGTGGAATTGACTTTTCTTGATACTGAGGATGAGGTAATTGGCATGCAATGTCCTTGTTCACTTCTGTTTGTTGGCTCTGACACACTCACCATCCTTGGGCGTGAGGACCATCTATGTTGCCAAACCAGTCAGTAGGTTCAGCTCCTTCATCCTTTTAGTTTATGACATCCATTTCATGCCATCTCTCTAAATCTTACATGCAGCTTTACGGTCAACCCTTTCAGTTCCCTGATACCAGTAAAAATGCCTACATACTCTTCAATGATGTTGTTTCTTCCCCAGAACCAGTTTTGGTGCTTTTGTGGTCTTTTTCAATGCTGATATTGCACAAAGCCCATACCTTATGCCACTTGATGATCCTTGACTGAATGCTTCTTTGGTTTGTGGAGGTGGTGGCTTGGAAGCAGCAAGCTAATGCAAGCACTGGTTGCAAGTTTAAGAGATAAACCTCTCTCCTCTGCAGAGGCCCCAAAGGGGATGGAGGTGAATATGAGAGTGAGAAAGTACACATGGAACAATGGGAAACGTGAAAGGGCAGTGTTACCTGCAACAAGTCCACCTGAATTACATGTACAAGCAGAAAGTGCAGGCACTATGTTGATCTTTTACAACATTATATGAAAGCACATGACCTTTGAGCTAATGACCTTTTGAAGGTGATATTATGTGACAATTATTTGCAAAGGACAAAGTGAATCATCTTGGGGAATATTCATCAATATTTATGACCCTGAGGCAAGTAATTGTTTTTATTGGTATAATTACTCAGGTGATTATAGAAATACCAAAGGAAAGATCGACCTTAAAAGTGCTAAATTTTACTTGTCATTGTCACAAGTCAGTGAACAACTACCCACACAGAGCTCATGATTTGATACAGCACATGGTCAAAACGACAAGTTTTTTTCACACATTTTTAAATGTTCTGCCTCTAAGACAAGGCCAAAAAAGAAGGCTAAAATTGTCATCAGTCAGTGGTAAGTTCAGTTGGTTGTTGAAATCATTCTCTTTGATAAATACAGTACAATGTAAATAGTGTTGAGAAATTTTAAGAGTTGTTTTGATTTAGTCAAGCATATTGACTTAAGCAACATTTTCTCAAGAATTCAAAAGGTTTCTTTATTATATTTAGCACAATTTTGACACTTTACCTTTGAAAAGTGTCACACCAAACTTTGATGCATGTTTGTTGTTTCTCGGTGTTAAATTTTCTACCATTGTATAATTTCTTCAGAGGCATCGTCAAAGCCCTAGCTGGGTGCCCATTTTGAGATTTAGTCAGGTGATTATTGCAGAACATGATGCCACTCTAAACCAGTGAGATTGCTAGAATTTCTATAATCATGTGAGTAATTCTAGTAATGCCAATTAACCGGTTAAACATGTTTCTTGACAAATGCCTTACTGTGAAACACAACCTTTTTTACGAGAAAAGGAGTTAAACTTATTTTTTTAATTGAAAAAAGGAATCAATCTTTAACTATACAGTTATCTTCTTGTATACTGAGCCTCTAGATTCCTAGCATACCAGTAAGTGTCTTTGCAGCAATGTCCCACAAAATTGTGTTCTCTGTTTTACAATTAACTTGGTCAGTGGGCACAATGACCATAATAAGTGACGTGGAATGGAACAATTTTGAATGCTTAGCTCAGTTATTACAATGTTACATCACTCGACCTACATGTATGTGTGTTCAGTATCTAGTGAAGAGTCGTCCTTGATACAATATCACTGCATTGTGATGATAGAGTTTTAAAAGATGACAGATGTATTGCTGATGTTTTGTCCACGTACTCAAACTTAAGCCATTCAAATCATGTCTTGAAAGCCAAAAGTGATTTTCGAAGTAGGTCTTACTTTCCGAAACCTTTCCATTTTGCTACCCCATACCCGTACCCCCTTTGAAATTCTAAGATTCAATCTTCCGTAAATAGAGATGACAGGGATGGCACAATTGCCCAAGATGTTCACCTATGAGAGGTGTAATTGTAGTTAACACGCGCTATGGGCCAAGAACATCAACCAGATAATGCACAATCAGCATTCCATGTTTGTGCATCAACATTTTGGGAATCAGTTCCTCTCAGCCAAAAAATACAATGTAATTCATTTAAGAAACAATATAGGTAGCGCTTCTTAAATACTTTTAAAAACATAGGTACTCAAGCCGTGCAAGAGTTTTTTTTTTGCGACTAACAAGTTCCTGGAGGTAGTGAATAATGCTTGTCAGTCATTAAGAAATAGAAAACATATACCATATTTCTATCGAGTTATACAAACACAAGTGGAAGTTTGGGAGAACGAGAAATGCTGTGGGAACACGAGCCGCAGGCGAGTGTTTCCACAGCTTTGTTGAGTTCTCCCAAACTTTCACGAGTGTTTGTATAACTAGATAGAAACACGAAGTACATGTTTTCTATTTCTTTTAGAAAACACCACTACGAGAAAAAGGAAAACAACTTGTTAACTTTGATTATCAAAATGTAAATTCTCTTTGCTCGCGCCATCACTACATCAACAGCGTGCGCTAGTTCTGTGTCTCCATCGAGTTATACAAACACGATTTTTAACCAATCAGCGCATGTGCTTTCTTGGGACTGTTTTCTAAATGGTTTTACTAGTTCAGCCAATGGTATTGGCTGCAAGATTTATGTTAAATTTGTCATCGGTCATTGGTCAGATTCGATCCATCTATTGTCAGTCAGATGGGTCTGTTAGAAGTCTGTTTGTCGGTTTCATTTTCATCTTGTAAGGCATCTGTACTTATTGACATCTGTTAAGAGGCATTTGCTGTAAGTTAGTGTACCAGCTTTCCAGAGTCAATCGTTAAATAGTTCGCACTGTAAGTTCTCGCTGAAACACCTTTCATAATTTGAAGTGGTTTTAGACGGCAAAGGTGGGAACAGACAACGAACATGCTGTTCCATGACTCAACTTGTGAGATGTGATTACTTTTTGTTTAATCGTGAAATGAGAATTAGTGTTTTGAAAAAAATCGTTCTTTTTCCATTTTTTCTTAGATATTTAACTTTATACCATTCATCTCCAGTAGTGAAGAAAAAGCACATTACCTTTAAGTTTTCAAGAAAACAAGTTGATCGTCTTTTATAACTTTACAAGAAAAAAAAGTATTAAGTCGCAAATGTACTAGTCAACGTATAATTGAATTTACCTCAGTTTATAAGAAGATCCAATTTAGCATGTTCTGATGCCAACAATGATCACTGAATTTTTTCGGTTTTGATATTCCACAAAACCATTTCAAATTAATATCAATATCAAAACCAAGAAGACGTTATCAAAGGTAACCCTGTACTTGAAACAACCAGACACATGAAAAACTAATAAATTTTATAAGACACCACAAAATCTGCAGAGTTTGGGACGTTTCCTTGTCACATTTCCCTTCCCAACGCCCGAGAGTTTTTTGCCACCTTATGAGAGACTGTATTTCGCGAAGCTACAAAAAGATCTTATTCACCTGGAATCTTGGAGTAATGACTGGCAGCTGAAATTTACCACAGATAAATGGGAAGCGATGCGCATTTCTAAAAGAATGGTTACTCAAGTCCTCAATACCATCTTTGTAGTAACCAGTTGAAAGCTGTATCTGAAGTTAAGGATCTCGGAATCTATATAACTTCGAACCTGTCATGGAGTGTGCAAGCTAACAAATGCACAAATAAGGCAAATAGTGTGCTTGGATTCATTAAGCAAAGGGTGGGTCCAAAAAATCCTCAGTTGTTTTCAAAACTTTATAAGAGTCTAGTACGTCCAATACTCGAGTACTGCTCTCCAGTTTGGTGTCCACACCTTAAAAAAGACTTAAACACCTTGGAGAAAGTACAGCGTAGGGCATCTAAATGTGCCCTTGGAAATATCGGGCGAGACATGCCCTATGAAGAGTGCCTAAAGCTCCTTAAATGGCCAACACTCAAACAAAGAAGATTCTTTTTGTCACTTATCGAGTGTTATAAGACAATAAATAGACTTAATGGACTCGATCCCTCAGCATTTTCATGTTTTCACATGATTTTTGGCCGTTAAGAGCTAACCATCGCTTTAAACTTAAGCTTGCATCAGCAACTTTAAATAGTTTTAAAAATTCTTTCTTTATATGCATAACTGACAAGTGGAACAATTTGCCAAAGGAAATTGGGGAGGCAGAAAATTTGAATATTTTTAAGAATAGACTGAGGTGTCACCTTATAGATTTTTCTAGTGAACACTGAGTTCTTTTACTGTGTGATGTATTATATATATATAGTTACTATTTGAGACAGTTGTAAAATTACTTATGTGTGTATTTTATTATCAGGAGATAAACAAGAAAGGGATAACCTCTTTTATCTCCTTTTCACTTTTCGTATATTACATTTGTGAATAAATAGTTATTATTTTTAAGCGTGCAACCTCTATGTCACTTCAAAGCCTAATCGAATGAATTGATTAATCAATTTGCCAGGAGTCTTCAGGAATACCACAAACCTTAACTTTAAGAAAATCTCTGCTAAACATTTCAGTTTTTAACAATTGCCATTAATGTGAAATATTAAAATGCCCCGAATACATTAAGAAAAGAAAAGTCCAAACATTTTTCTGGACATGTCACCAGATTGGCTTCTTGTTTGCCAGTTTATTCTGACCGTGAAAAACAAAAGTGTCAAGTTACCATTTGAAACTAACAAATTAAAATATCATGTTACATGTATGTGCAACAAAATAAGATATTTGATTGGCTGTTTATAGTAGATCCAATCTGATTGGTGTGAAATACACACATCTCTCACTCACTCACTCACTCATCCACTCACTCATCCACGCACTCATCCATTGACCCGTCCATAACAAACCCGACGCTCCAACTAAGATGTATTTTTTTACAAAAAAATAACTCAAAAATAGTTATTTCTATAATTGCTGCCGCAGTGAGTAAGCCTGATGCAAACAAACAAAGGCAGCTCTCTAATCTGAAGAAGGTCACATTACAGGGGCCTTGAAAATGTTTTTGCGAAAACACAGGAAATTGTGGTAGCGGTAAGATCAAAGGTGCAAGGAATTGTGTTTATGTGAGAATGAAAAAATTAGCATGCGCTGTTTGCCATGTGTTCTTTCACGTTAAAGAATGCTTGGAGGTGAGGTTTTCAGAGCTGTGTAAATTGCTTTTTTACGCTTGTTTTAGGGATTTATGCTTTTGTTATCCTTTACTGATGCATAGTGAGTGAGCCTGGACAACAGAAGCATCAGTCTTGCAGAAACAAAGAAGTTAATAGGTCTAAGGTGCTCATCGTGATAGAGAACCAAGTCAGCTTCTTCTATTTAATAACCTATGCTTGCATATTAAAAACCCAGCTTCTACATAAAGTGGATAGTAGATGGTTTTGCAATCTACCTTAAAGCACCCATATCAACAAAATTTTAATTTTTCCCTCTGATCCTATAGTCCATGCAATGAACTTTAGTGAAAAAAATTTTTGATTTGGATAAAAAGTCATTTTTTTATGAAGTTTTAAAAACCTGAAAATCCTATTTTATTTCGGTCTACCCATGCCACATCATCGACGTGCTCAGATTTGTGATGTAGATTAAGGAACACGTGACTTCAGGCTTGACTTATCTCACTTGTTTTACCTCTGTAAATTTAGCTTTGCGTGTCTCGATGTTGTCGATGAATTTCAGGATCTTGTCCTTGTTTTTGCCTATATCAGAGATCTGTCACTTGCTGATGCCAAATTCAAGTGCTAAATTTGTTCCTTTTTTTCCTTTATCTAAATGTGAAATAATTATTTGTTTGTCCTTTATCGAGAGACCAGATTGCTTTTGCTTCATGGACATGCTGTCGTTTGAGTTATGATTGTTGTGTGCGTGCGATGGCCCACGCTCATCAAACTGATCAAGCATGTCATTCCCTTAGCAACAAAACAATACTGAACCAATCAAAATTCAGGTGAACGCATCAGAATGCGACTCAAAGTGGGTTGCAAACTAAAAGTGTCCATAATTTCACCCACCCTAGGTCGGGGGAAGTGCATGCGCAGCCAGGCAGGAACCAAAGTGGGAAAAGTTTGCTGGCTTGTCAGAATCGGCCCAAAGTTGTTCTGCAGACTCGCAGAAAGCCTGCAAGTCATTTGCGAGCGTTAGATCGCAAACTTAAAGTGTCTGGAATTTCACCCACCCTAGGTCGGGGGAAGCGCATGCGCAGCCAGGTGGGAAAAAGTGGGGGAAATTTGCTGGCTTGTTAGAAAGCGCAAGCGATCGATCCTCCAAGTCCGTCACATGAAATCGGACGGTAAACTAAACGCATCGGGGTTTTTTTACTCAAACTAGACACATTTTTGGAGCAACTACAGAATGCAGGACCATATCGCAGGCTCAAGTGTACTGCTCATCGAGGTCACGTTTTTTTTTTAAGTTGACCGCTGACCAAGCGCTGGTTTTCGATTGGATTGCGGGCTCATGTCAGGTTAACTTGTTGAAAACCAGGCAGGCTCGGGTAGCATTGTGCTAACAATTGTGCATTGATCGTGATTGTTCAACCATGCATGATGAAAAGGGGAAGAAGACAGGTGAAATTATTTTCAGTGTTACACAAAACCTAACTTGCAAGTTGCCGCAATTCTTGCGTGATTTTGGTGACTATGCATGTAAATTGAAAAATAACATCATTCTCTCACACTTCGTAATTTTGTTGAATGTACTATAAATAAAAAATTGCACGACCTTCTCGCACAATTCGTGATTAATAGATACTCGTGATTTTGAAAATTCTCAAATTGCTCTCGCCTAAAGGCTCGTGCAATTTTGAGAACTTTCAAAATCACTCATACCTATTCATGAATTGTACTCGAGGTCGTGCGAAACCTATACAAATGGACCAGCAAATTGTCGATCCTGATCCAGCTGGCAAAAATTACAACACAGCAATCTTTTCTGGTGCCCCGCACTTCGAAATGGAAAATAGAAATATACATCGCAGTCGTCCAAAACTTAGCGAGACTCCAAATTGTAATGCTAGATGATAAAGTTCTTTCACATAAAAATCTTGTTTGATTTCGATAAAATATGAATAACAAATAACCCAAAAATGTTTGACAGCCCTCTAAGCTCAGTCAAAAGTCTCTTGAGTGTTTCAGCCTGGTTCCTGAAGTGACATAACTAGTAGCCCGACCTACAATCATGGACAAAAGTAGTTGAGACACTCTCCGAAAAAGACCTGTTTCATTCAACGAGTGAGTTTTTCAATGTCTAATTTTGACATTTCGACCCGCTCTCCCCTTTTCAATGTTGTAACCAGGTGAAAGTGTCCACGGAGCATATAGCAACATTGACAAGGAGGAGAGGGGGGTTGGCTATCAACAAAAAAAATGCTCTTTGAAATTACGGAAGGACGCCGATAGAAAGCGTTTGTTTTGCTCAAATGTGTCAACACTTTTGTCCATGATTGTCTGAAATTGTGACTCAGCGAAAATAAATAGAAATTGTACTGTACATGTGTTGAAAGTGCTTAAATACCATAAACATTGAAATAGAAACCATCTATTTGTAGTTTAGGTCAGGATTTGGAGGGTTAAGATCAATGCAGAATAGTTTTACGCAGACTCATTTCCAGTCTCCACGCATTAGCGTCTGCTTTAGTGTGCTGCAATATTTAGCAGTCTTGCTAAGCACAAATTGAGTCCACAAACGCTAAAAAGAAAAAACAACAACAACAAATCGTGTTTGTAAGGTAATACGGCAAGGTAAAGGCCCCAATTTACGTCCGTGTAGATTTTGATTTGTGAAATTTCTCTGCATGATTTTGCTAATAACAAACCTCGTGATTGAACTCAGCAGCAGGGGTCTGGCATGACACAAGCTATTACTGACAATGCAGCAGTTCTCGGGAACAGTTGCCACCCGTAAAATGCAGATTTTCTGCTTTTTTCCTTGATGTTGTTGGCAGAATATATCGCCTGGGTTGGCTTTGCAATGATTCGCAACTGTTTACAGCGGTTCACAATGGTTCACATCACACAAATAAAGAGTATCCTATATTTTCTTTAAGTGGGGATGTGAACCGTTGTGAACCATTGTGAGCCGTTGTAAACCGTTGAAATCTAATGGCTTGCTCATATGAACCGTGAAAAAACAGAATTTACATAAAAAACAAAACATATTTTCGCCTTTCTGCATCAATGGCTCCTAGAAAACCATTTCGTGAAATAATTCTTGCCAATAATTATCCTATATGACGTAATAATTGCACTCTACTCGTGTGCAACAGGATTTATAGCTTGTTAAACAATTATGTTAAATATCTCTGAGTAGACGGAACAGTGATGATACTGGGAAAGCTGCACAATGTGTAGTTGAGACACTCTCCGAAAAAGACCCGTTTCGTTCAACGAGTGAGTTCTTCAATGTCTAATTTTGACATTTCGGCCCCCTCTCCCCTTTTCAATGTTGTAACCAGGTGAAAGTGTCCATGGAGCGTATTGCAACATTGAAAAGGGGGAGAGGGGTGGTTGGCTATCAACAAAAAAAATGCTTTTTGAAATTACGGAAGGACACCGATAGAAAGCGTTTGCTTTGCTCAAATGTGTCAACACTTTTGTCCATGATTGTCTGAAATTGTCACTCAGCGAAAATAAATAGAAATTGTACTATACATGTGTTGAAAGTGCTTAAATACCATAAACATTGAAATAGAAACCATCTATTTGTAGTTTAGGTCAGGATTTGGAGGGTTAAGATCAATGCAGAATAGTTTTACGCAGACTCGTTTCCAGTCTCCACGCATTAGCGTCTGCTTTAGTGCGCTGCAATATTTAGCGGTCTTGCTAAGCACAAATTGAGTCCACAAACGCTTAAAAAAAACAACAACAAATCGTGTTTGTAAGGTAATACGGCAAGGTACATGTAAAGACCCAAATTTACGTCCGTGTAGATTTTGATTCATGAAATTTCTCTGCGTGATTTTGCTAATAACAAACCTCGTGATTGAACTCAGCAGCAGGGGTCTGGCATGACACAAGCTATCGCTGACAATGCAGCAGTTCTCGGGAACAGTTGCCACCCATAAAAAGCAGATTTTCTGCTTTTTTCCTTGATGTTGTTAGCAGAATATATTGCCTGGGTTGGCTTTGCGACGATTCGCAACTGTTTACAGTGGTTCACAATGGCTCACATCACACAAATAAAGAGTATCCTATATTTTCTTTAAGTGGGGATGTGAACCCTTGTGAACCGTTGTGAGCCGTTGTAAACCGTTGAAATCTAATGGCTTACTCATATGAACCGTAAAAAAAAAAAAGAATTTACATAAAAAACAAAACATATTTTCGCCTTTCTGCATCACTGGCTCCTAGAAAACCATTTTGTGAAATAATTCTCGCCAATAATTATCCTACATAATAATTGCACTCTACTGGTGTGCAACAGGATTTATAGCTTTCTAAACAATGATGTTAAATATCTCTGAGTAGACAGAACAGTGATGATACTGGGAAAGCTTCACAAGGTGTAAAATATAATTCAGACAATCGTGGACAAAAGTAGTTGAGACACTCTCCGAAAAAGACCCGTTTCGTTCAACAAGTGAGTTTTTCAATGTCTAATTTTGACATTTCGACCCCCTCTCCCCTTTTCAATGTAGGTGAAAGTGTCCACGGAGCGTATTGCAACATTGAAAAGGGGGAGAGGGGGGGTTGGCTATCAACAAAAAAAATGCTTTTTGAAATTACGGAAGGACGCTGATAGAAAGCGTTTGTTTTGCTCAAATGTGTCAACACTTTTGTCCATGATTGTAGATCCCACTTTACGTGGTTCTGAACATAGAAATTACGTGTTCAAATCCCTGTAGAAATGCAAGGATTCTATCACTTGAGATAATTTTTTCGTTGATGAAATCAGGGAAACTTTAAGGTCATAATTGCACCTAAAAAAGAAAATTCCACCATGATCTTTGAGAAGGTGATTAACAAAAGCCTTCCACGGAGATGAACGTTCGACAAAAAGTCTGTCGAGTCAAGCTAATCTCAGTGATTTAATTGAGGTTTCCAAGACCATTAAGTTCAGACCTCCCTACTTTAAGTCATTAATTACTGCTAATTGAGCAACTTTATCGGGTCCCTTCCACAAAAAGTTATAAATGATAGTGTTAAGTTGTGTAGTAAATGCCTCTGGAGTAGCTCCATATTTCTCTATATAAACCACACACAACCCACAATTCCTTGATTCGCTCCGATGAAGGGCTAGCGCTCGAAACGTCAGCTTTCGAATCTCTTTACGGTGGCCAATTTACATTATCAACTCAGTTGATAAAACCAAATTATCCTGTAATACTCCCACCGATGCAGCACCATAGTTTCTTTAGAAACTTACCCCTTGCCTCTGGAGTAGGCAGAACTGAAAAAATGTATAACATTTTCGGAAGTAAAAAAACTAATGATAGTAATTTTACCAAAAAGTGCCAGGCCTCGACAACTCCATAATTGTGTCTGCATTCGGATATCTTTCAAGTTCTCATAGAAGTTTGTTTGTAGTTGAACAGTTGTATTATAAGTGAAAACAATCCCGAGGGCTTTAACTCTCCCACACCATGTCAACTCCAAGGGTGCCACTGTGCAGAGTGAAATTAATGTCTTTGCGGTCGCACGCTAACGTGAAATCAAAATTTTAATGTTTTCTTTACCTGAAATCAACACTTTTTAAGGTTGCACATTGCAAAAGATCAATATTTTACTTGATTTTAAGTCAAATTACCGTCTTTGCAGTCACATGCTGACATGACCACAAAATACAGGTTTTTTGCATACGTAATGTTAATGAAGCAAACTTCAGCAAGAAAACATACAGAACATTCTTTAACCCACCTAAACAAAACTACATGCGAAATTTGGAGCGTTTCTGACAAAGTTCACTTTTGAGTAAAAAACCTAACGTCCTTTTTCCACCGAAGCCTTCAATTGTTGACACACTGATGTCAGGAATGAAACATCAAAACCAGTAAAATCCAATAAAACAAACACATAACCTTGCTTTCCGATGCGAATCTTCCTGTCTGTTTCAGGGCACGGCAGCGCGCTAAGTATAGCTAACCACAGCTCAAGGCCAACAGTATCGCAGCTCAAATATGTCTCCGACACTATATCAAACTGATTTGACAATCACCAACCACGGAAGACGAAAATATTGTTTCCTGTCAGTGATATAATTATCGTTTCCACTTTGCAATGTATCGTTTCTTCTTTGTGATATATCGTTTCTGCTTTGCGATATATTGTTACCGCTTAGCGAGATATTGTTCCAGTTTATCGTCCTGGTATTGTGAAATACACATACACTTCTCCAAAGATCATTCACGATAATGACAGATCATCTTCGTTACTAAGTCAGCTTTTTGAGATGGCGAGTGGCGAGTTAAATGTTTTCAATGTTAGCTAATTACCGTAAGTCTTAATTAAAAGAACTATTGAACCTATCAGCCTTGGTTCCGTAAAAAAAATCGATTTTGTAATGCATGAAATCCTATTACAAATTTTGTAGCAAAGAAGGCAACTTTATCACTTTAGAAGTGTAGGTGAGCATGATAGTCAAAAGCCAGTTCACTCCATAATCAAAGACACTGCATACAAAAGTTACTTCGCTCCATACAGAAATTACTTCACTCCATGATTTTCACCCAGAAATTGAATCGCCTGGCTTCCAAATCGATCACCAGATAAACTGGAAGGTTGATACTTCTTCTCCAAGCATTCAATTTGAAGATCCATTTACAATCCAAGTGCCAACTGCCAAATAATTTTCGAGAAATGCAGCTTTCAAAGCCACCAGCATCTGCAGGAGCAACAGTCAGGCTGTTTGCTTCACTCTGATTGAATGCATTCGTTAGAATCATCCAATCAGCATGGAGTAACAGCATGACGGCAGATAAGCTTTCAGAATGTCACAAAAAAAGTCATTCAAACGGTAAGTTAATGTAAAATGATTTTCAAAGAGAATTTAAACATCTAACAAGCAGTTTCGTGAGTTTGATAGAGGAGCATTTCAGTTAACATCAAATGAAAACAGCATGGTACAAAAGCTCTTGTTGTCACAAAGTATTAAATCGTGATGTGCTGCGGTTGCGGCCAACAGCTGTGAATGCTCAATGAAAGGTTTTCGCATGAGTGAACAGTTCATTGTGTCAACCTCAGTATGTTTTTCAAAACAGAAGTTTTTAAGCCCATTAGTCTTTGGCAAAATACTCTAATCTAGTAGGTCATGTTGACTATCCCTCTACAATACTTCCTAACTGACATAAACACACCTTCCACATAAACTTCACTCACAGCACTTCACTTTCCAATGGAAACTACTATAGTTTATATGACGGAGCATGGAGAGCTTTTTGAAAGCAAATTTTTGGTCTTTGTTCAACAACTTACTACTTGACTGTGCCCATTGCATGTACACAGACATGGATTCATCATACACAATCGCTTCACTATGATAAATCATTGAAGCGATGTTCACTACGACATATCATTACAATGAACTTCGCTGCAATGATATAACGTGGTGATATATCATTTTGCTTTGTGAGATATCGTTGCAATGAAGTCTCGCCAGAACGATATCTCGGCGAGATATTGCAAAGATTGTACTGATATCTCCCTGATTTATTGTTTTGATGTTCGCCAATCCGTGTGATGTTTTGCTGATCTATCGGCAATAAATCGCGGGAACATAGCACGGTATTCGGTTATAGTTTGCATTACTTTTGCACAGTACTGTAGGTTGACCACAACCACAAGTTTTCCGAAGGTAGTTTTTCAACTCCTGCAATTTTCAAGGCAACGTCCAAGCTTTTCAGCTCACAGGGCTGCTCCAATGGCAAAAACTGACTTGAATTTTCCAGCATTTTCTTCAAGATTTGTAGATTTTGCAGTTCAATTTGCTTTCACTGTAAGTTCTCTTTCCATGAGAAGCGACGCTTGAGTCAGGTTTGACAGTTGCGTGGTTTTTCTCAACTAATCACAATTCTTTGCTACACATAGTAACCATTGAAATTGCTTCATTTTGTATTGATCATAGATTACATCAAATGGCCTTTTTCGTCTTCACCAAAGTGGGCAAAGGCCGGCTTTCGTGTTATGTTGAAGTATAACAGAGATATATGTTCCTAACATAGGAGACTGGGCAGTAGCAAAAAACTGCAAATCTAACTCAACAAAATGTGTCACTCAGTCAATAGCAGAACTATGTGCTAATAGATCTAACAATTTAATGTCAGTCAAAGTTCTTAAAGTTCTTAATGTCCAGTCTACTCTGAATTTTGTTCCACTTCTGCAATTTGACGAATCCTTCTTTCAGCCGGCAAGGCAGCCTGTCTCCTTGGTTGGAACACTTATGCCTCAGCATTGAGACCTCTGGAAGGTGTACCGACAACAGACTCGTAAGTTAGTTCCAGGGGGTACAGATGCTGCACTGGTCTCTCAAGAAACTTTTTTTCCTGATCGCACATTCACAGCTCTGACAACTCTGTCTCTCCCTGGATACAGCTCCTTGACAATACCAAGCGGCCACTTGCCCCTGTTCTCCTCTTTAAACTTAATTATCATCACATTTCCAACAGTCAAAGTACAGGACTTTCCAGAATGCTTTAGATTGTGCTTTTCTCTAAGGCTTCAGAGGTACTTCAGAGGTATATTTGACTAGCTTTTCCACGTTGCATTCTTGCATTGGCGAAGGTGATTGGCTCTGCGCCACAGATCTACATCAGCAATGTGATGTGGTTGCAGGTCAGGCAGGATGTTTGTGGTTGGAAACATCATAGAATTTGGATTAAGGATTGGGAGTGCCACATCATGTTCCACATAGCTAAGAGGCCAGTCATTCAATGTTATCTCAACATCGAGTAGTACTTCTTCCAACTCTTGCCACGAAAGAAGACCACACCCTATGACTTTGTTGAACACATTCTTCACTAATCCAATCTTTGTCTCACAGGGCTCAAAATTGCGACACACTGGTTGGCAATGCGACCAAAAATTGAGCACTGGCAACTAAATTTTCAGAACTGGTCGCAAGCTGGCGACTTGTGTTTTGTCTGATAACTAAAGAAAACGACAACACAACTTTTGTTTTTAAATCTTTTTATTAGGAAATCGATCAGATATGGTAGCTAGTATTCAACTCACCTTTCCGCTCCCAGTAAAATAATGTCTGAATAAATTATAAGAAAATCTTACAAGACACATCAATACTATGTTTATGGCGCACCATATTGTTTCATCGGCTTCTTTTCCCAGTTAGAGACTAGAACGAGCAATGTGGTTGTGTAGGGGCCTGGGCCAAACATGGTGTTTGTCAGCAGGAAAGGCGCTGAGAAAAGCAAGTCGAAAATAAAGAACTAGCAAAGAATTGGCAAAGGGAAATACACAAGGACCCATGTTTGTCTTACAATGAAAACCACGGACTTAAAACATTTTATACTTCGCTTCATTTAAAATGACTATGGAGACAACCATCAGCTTTGGACCAGAGACATATCACCTGAGAACAATGGTAGCTTTATAACTAGGTGTTACTCTAGTTTCTAATTGTTTTCGCTCTTCAATTGTGACTTTTCTTGCATTAAAAGTAACATAAAAAATCGTGTTTTTGTGTAAGTTGTATATAAAATAAGTTGGCGACCAAAATTTTTCTGTTAGTCGCCAGCTGGCTCTCGAACAAAAAAGTTAATTTCGTGCCCTGTCTCAAATTGTCCACCCCACCAGAGGACGCAACTAAGGTTGAACTGCCAGACGATTTCATTCTGGGCAAGCAACTGGCTGAACCAACAAATGTAGAGCCATTGTCGGAGTATATTTTCTCTGGTCTCCCCTTTCTTGCAATAAACTTCCTTAGACTTGAAATGAACTCCTTGGGCTCCTTGGGTGAATCCCTGAGTCCAATCCACAGGAAGATTGCCAGGTGGCAGGTTTGCTGCAGCCTTGGCCTGGAACCTCTTGCAACCATGGCATGCAGGGATGGTTTGCTTAGCTAACTTCCTTAGGTGTGGGACCCTGTGCTGACCTCTCACACTTGTCATTGTTAATGCTACTCCCCCATGGAGGGTGTGCAGGTGTTCATGGTGTACTAACTTCTGAGTGTACAGGTACTTCCCTGGGAGGTATATGGGATACATCCCCTGTATCCTACCACGACACTCCAAAATTCCCCTTTGATTAGGTTGCAGGTTAAGTCACAGGTAGTCATCTTGAAGGTCACAACTCTTTTGCACCCCTTTCACCCAGGAGATATGTTGCTTCCTTATTTCTTCCGTAGTGAGAGGACCACTCACTTTCTGATCAGGATGGCAAGAGTTGTACAGGAACCTTGAGACCCAAGCACAAATGTTCATAGCTTTGCCGAGTTTAAAGTGTACATGACAGATATTTTTATTTGCTCGATAAAATCTCCACAATGTACTAATAAGAATAGCAAAAAAATATTTCCATAGCGATTTGCCTTCCCTGTGTTTTGATGAACCAAAAGCGTTCAAAAGCGTCAAATTTCACTTCCAGCAGGGTACAAAAATGCAAGACCAAAAACAGGAGACTGGGAATGATTGTGATGTCATTTCAGGACTTAAAGCTTTGCGGAAAACAGATTTCTCTAACATTTTCTTATTTTCTTATAAACAGTGCACTTTTGTACCATTTTTTGGCGAATTTATTAGCTCACAATCAGAAAATGACTGAGAAATCACATGACATTTTACTCACATATTCCGCTGCCCGGTGCCTTGGCCCAATACAGTTAAAACAAAGTTTCTTCTCCTCCAGAATTTTCTTCCTCCCATCAAGAGTAGATGTGTGGGCAATCAGCACTTTTGTGAGAAGTTTCCTCACAGTACACGCAAGCACGGGGCTTGACTCCTTGTTGTCCTGTGCTGAATGCCCCAAGGGATTGATGATCAAATTTTGGCCGTGGCGGTGGCTCGACTGAATTGGACTCCACAGGATTACGACGTGTCCATGACTTTAAGGCAGCACATTATTGGAAGGAAATCCCAACTCTGCCAATCTTCTTCATTACGAACTAAATCTCCACAGATTCCAGGCAATTTATCAATGGTGAGGGCTACATTTCTGTTCACTTTATTTAATTTCCCCTGGGTTTCAAGTGACTGAACGTTGTACAACAACCATTCGTAAAACTGATGTATTTTTTGGGGCTGGTTTCCACCAACTTATGGCAGTTCCTTCTCGAAGGCTAACTGCTCTCTTCTAGACATCTCAACCTCTTCCTGATCCATCTTGCTTAAATATTTTGCAATGCTGTCCATGTCTTTGTCGACAGCTGTTAATTGTTCTTCGACCTTGTCACCCCACACATTGTTGGTGGTGATTTCTTCACCCCTGGGAATTTTTAACTCTTGTACTTTCTGCTTTGACTTCTCCACAGCGGCAACAATTGCGCATAAGGAATCCTTGTCTTTTAATCTGGGTAACACTTCCACTTGATAACATTGTTTCAGTTTTGCTCTTGGGTATCCGGATCATGGCTCACAGCTTCGGCCATCTTCTTCCCATTTCTCCTAGTTCAAAGTTTTATCACAGTGTCCCGTTGAAGGTGCCACTATTTTGTCGGGAAGCCTCCAAATTCCACAACAACCCTCACAGTATCACATCATTTTAATCTTCGTCATATCTCGCGAGAAATACTACAAGAGAATCTCGCACCTTATCCCGGTTCACTACATCCCATGGCAATTTTAGAGCGATTGTACAGCCCTGTTGTTACATAACAATTCTGTCAATTAGCTGGCACAGGCCTAGTCTC
>JAHPZR010045552.1:7500-12500 GCA_019787425.1 Platygyra sinensis | reverse complement strand
AGGAGAAAACGTGAAATATTTCCTTTGTCTAAACTGGATGAATTAGCAGTCCGGGATCGTTATCATTTTTGATAACCTCACCAAAACAAACCATAAACCAATCGTTGCACAGGATTTCGTTCACGTGACGTTATTTGGTAGCAACAGTGTATAATTCAATATGCCGGTCGACGAGGCGCTGCGATGAAAGGGGTTACTCACAACATCACAATGCAGCGTCATTGAATTAAATTTAGGTTTGCTTCATAATAGGTTATGGGATTATGGAATAAAACAGAAATGTATGGAAGAAAACTGTCTTCGTCCAAAGTTACTGCGAATTTAATTTCCACACCGTGTGATATTTGTTCCGCGAGTAAAATGACACAGCGAAGGTAGACAACAAATATTCTGTTCACAAAAGCGTTGTTTATTGACACTAATATGATAATAGCTTCCATTTTCCCTCAGGCTTCATTTTCTTGGTAGCGGGCGAAGCTGCTTGTTCAACAGTCTGTGGTAAATAAAAACGAAAAAGTAACAGTAAATACATCTTGAAGAGCAACTTAATTTCGTTTAGTTTGCGTGATAACAAACAGTATAACTTGTAACAGTTAACTCAACAGCCAGGCTCGGCGTAGTAACACGTAAAATGCAAGTAGCTAACATGTTCACGGAATATTTGTTCCTCCAGAGCTAACATTTAGAGAGCTTAAAACATATCTGGCAATAACAACGAGCCGAGAGAGAAGAAACCTGGCAAAAAACAGAGGTGTCAAACTCTACAAATTTCACGCTGATTGCAGCGGAAGCCAACCTGACATATGACCTATGTCCCTCCAAAACCACAGGATTTTTGCTTAGCGAAATATTCAAAGATCCCCAGATCGTACCATACAAAAGGGGCAGATCCTTAGAGATATACTAGTTCGAGCAAAACTTCCTAAAGCGGCTATTACACGCGGATAGGAGTTGCGTAGGCCTGTTACCCATTGTTGTCACTCGCTGAATCCAACGATAAGCTTCATTATATTAATGACTGGTGTGCCAGAAAACTGACCTAGTTTGGCCGGCATTTCTTGAAAATATCTCAGGACCACGAATGTGTGGACATTGAATCTTGGACTCAAAAATATAGGCAACTTACCTTTTAATGCATTTGCCGATTGACCGTCTCAGGCGATAAAAATACCTCACGTACGTCAGGCAAACATTAGCCGGGGATGAATAAAATCGCTGTCCTCTTCAATGTCGATATCATGTCGTTCGAATTCAAGCTTGAATTTTTCTTTAGGTCTTGCAGAAGTCCTTTTTGAATCGAAGACGCAGTCTTGCCACAAAATCGACATAAATTTGCTGTTTTGATTCTATGGGTACCAGCATCCGCCATCTCAATACCTAGGAACACATCAATTATAGATGTAGATATGGCCGCCGTTACGAACAGCACATCGCAAATCAAAACAACCCCGTGCACTTTTTTCACAGATCGTGCACAACACTAAAAACAGATTAAATCCCAAGTATATAGCGTGAAGATTAACGACATATTTTTTGTGATTGTCGCAAAAATCTGCAAGCAACTTAAATCTAATGACAAAATGAAAAACATACCTGATCTGTATGCAAAATTGCAAGCGCTGTTTCACTTTACGAGTAGCATTTTACATCGTTTACGCTGGTCTTCAGCCGCCATCTTCAAAACACGCGAAGCTCTTCCTTTCTTGGTACTTATCGAATAGACTTATGGGTAAAACACCCGAGCATAATCGAACAAATAACGAGCAAAGCGAAGTGAATACGAAAATTCCCAATTTTTGAAATGGCCGCCATTATATGACGTCACATGGTTATCAAAAATGATAACGATCCCGGACTGGTAAATTTAGATGTCTTAATAGGCCTTTTGCAACAGTTGGTCACGTGACGTGCTTTTCAAGAACACACTGATTAATCATTGGTAATGCATAATGTTATCAGAAATGGAAAGAACAGTTCCAAATAAGCTTACATGCAAATTTTCAGGTTTATATCTTTTAAGGGGGAATTTTTATGGACGTTAAAAATTAGAAGGATTTGTATGAGAAGAAGTCGCTTTGCCCTCCAGTCACGCTCCAGTGGTTTTCCATACAAATCCTTGTAATTTTGCAAGTTTTCAAGCTGCCATAAAATCTTTGCCTTTCGGTGTAAGGGCCTAGAAATTTCCATTTTTCCTAACATTTTACCCCTCTTTCTATCTCCAATGGTTATATACCGGCAGCTTCTTTTGGTAGTGATTAATAACAGAAAAGGTTGCTGGAGGGCAAAGCTTCCTCGCTTCGATACAAAACCTTCTAATTTTTGCAATATTCAAATCGTCATAAAATCTCAACCTTATACGGCATTGGTCTGAAAATTGGTGTCCTGGTTGTTTAAAACATGCTCTTTCCAGCTCTGAAATTCATTTTGCTGTAGCTAAAAGTTTAGAAATTATCGGTCACGTGACCAACTGTTGCAAAAGGCCTATTCTCTGAATATCCCTTCCCTGATGGTTAATACTTGTAGATATCACAAATGTAATAGTTAAGGCGGGGGTACACCTGAAAGCCGTATTTTAGCTGGGTTTTATGTTTTTAATGCAAATATCTCGTTTACGTTTCAAGCAATCAAGAATCTCTATGCTCATTTCACATATCTATGTTTTGGGTCGTTTTGTAAATTTTTTGGTGATTTTTAGGTATAATTGGAGATAAATAGTTTTTCTCAAAGGATTAGTAAAATTTATGGAAATAGGAAATTTGGATGATTTGGTGTTGTTTTAAAATTAGAGCTTGAAATTAAAAATAGATAGATACACTCCAAACAGTTGCCCAACGAACCTGGGCAGCCCAGGTTCGTTGGGCAACTGTTTGGAGTGTATCTATCTATTTTTAATTTCAAGCTCTAATTTTAAAACAACACCAAATCATCCAAATTTCCTATTTCCATAAATTTTACTAATCCTTTGAGAAAAACTATTTATCTCCAATTATACCTAAAAATCACCAAAAAATTTACAAAACGACCCAAAACATAGATATGTGAAATGAGCATAGAGATTCTTGATTGCTTGAAACGTAAACGAGATATTTGCATTAAAAACATAAAACCCAGCTAAAATACGGCTTTCAGGTGTACCCCCGCCTTAACTATTACATTTGTGATATCTACAAGTATTAACCATCAGGGAAGGGATATTCAGAGAATAGGCCTTTTGCAACAGTTGGTCACGTGACCGATAATTTCTAAACTTTTAGCTACAGCAAAATGAATTTCAGAGCTGGAAAGAGCATGTTTTAAACAACCAGGACACCAATTTTCAGACCAATGCCGTATAAGGTTGAGATTTTATGACGATTTGAATATTGCAAAAATTAGAAGGTTTTGTATCGAAGCGAGGAAGCTTTGCCCTCCAGCAACCTTTTCTGTTATTAATCACTACCAAAAGAAGCTGCCGGTATATAACCATTGGAGATAGAAAGAGGGGTAAAATGTTAGGAAAAATGGAAATTTCTAGGCCCTTACACCGAAAGGCAAAGATTTTATGGCAGCTTGAAAACTTGCAAAATTACAAGGATTTGTATGGAAAACCACTGGAGCGTGACTGGAGGGCAAAGCGACTTCTTCTCATACAAATCCTTCTAATTTTTAACGTCCATAAAAATTCCCCCTTAAAAGATATAAACCTGAAAATTTGCATGTAAGCTTATTTGGAACTGTTCTTTCCATTTCTGATAACATTATGCATTACCAATGATTAATCAGTGTGTTCTTGAAAAGCACGTCACGTGACCAACTGTTGCAAAAGGCCTATTAAGACATCTAAATTTACCAGTCCGGGATCGTTATCATTTTTGATAACCATGTGACGTCATATAATGGCGGCCATTTCAAAAATTGGGAATTTTCGTATTCACTTCGCTTTGCTCGTTATTTGTTCGATTATGCTCGGGTGTTTTACCCATAAGTCTATTCGATAAGTACCAAGAAAGGAAGAGCTTCGCGTGTTTTGAAGATGGCGGCTGAAGACCAGCGTAAACGATGTAAAATGCTACTCGTAAAGTGAAACAGCGCTTGCAATTTTGCATACAGATCAGGTATGTTTTTCATTTTGTCATTAGATTTAAGTTGCTTGCAGATTTTTGCGACAATCACAAAAAATATGTCGTTAATCTTCACGCTATATACTTGGGATTTAATCTGTTTTTAGTGTTGTGCACGATCTGTGAAAAAAGTGCACGGGGTTGTTTTGATTTGCGATGTGCTGTTCGTAACGGCGGCCATATCTACATCTATAATTGATGTGTTCCTAGGTATTGAGATGGCGGATGCTGGTACCCATAGAATCAAAACAGCAAATTTATGTCGATTTTGTGGCAAGACTGCGTCTTCGATTCAAAAAGGACTTCTGCAAGACCTAAAGAAAAATTCAAGCTTGAATTCGAACGACATGATATCGACATTGAAGAGGACAGCGATTTTATTCATCCCCGGCTAATGTTTGCCTGACGTACGTGAGGTATTTTTATCGCCTGAGACGGTCAATCGGCAAATGCATTAAAAGGTAAGTTGCCTATATTTTTGAGTCCAAGATTCAATGTCCACACATTCGTGGTCCTGAGATATTTTCAAGAAATGCCGGCCAAACTAGGTCAGTTTTCTGGCACACCAGTCATTAATATAATGAAGCTTATCGTTGGATTCAGCGAGTGACAACAATGGGGTAACAGGCCTACGCAACTCCTATCCGCGTGTAATAGCCGCTTTAGGAAGTTTTGCTCGAACTAGTATATCTCTAAGGATCTGCCCCTTTTGTATGGTACGATCTGGGGATCTTTGAATATTTCGCTAAGCAAAAATCCTGTGGTTTTGGAGGGACATAGGTCATATGTCAGGTTGGCTTCCGCTGCAATCAGCGTGAAATTTGTAGAGTTTGACACCTCTGTTTTTTGCCAGGTTTCTTCTCTCTCGGCTCGTTGTTATTGCCAGATATGTTTTAAGCT
>JAHPZR010045551.1:7500-10667 GCA_019787425.1 Platygyra sinensis | reverse complement strand
ACCCCGCCTTAACTATTACATTTGTGATATCTACAAGTATTAACCATCAGGGAAGGGATATTCAGAGAATAGGCCTTTTGCAACAGTTGGTCACGTGACCGATAATTTCTAAACTTTTAGCTACAGCAAAATGAATTTCAGAGCTGGAAAGAGCATGTTTTAAACAACCAGGACACCAATTTTCAGACCAATGCCGTATAAGGTTGAGATTTTATGACGATTTGAATATTGCAAAAATTAGAAGGTTTTGTATCGAAGCGAGGAAGCTTTGCCCTCCAGCAACCTTTTCTGTTATTAATCACTACCAAAAGAAGCTGCCGGTATATAACCATTGGAGATAGAAAGAGGGGTAAAATGTTAGGAAAAATGGAAATTTCTAGGCCCTTACACCGAAAGGCAAAGATTTTATGGCAGCTTGAAAACTTGCAAAATTACAAGGATTTGTATGGAAAACCACTGGAGCGTGACTGGAGGGCAAAGCGACTTCTTCTCATACAAATCCTTCTAATTTTTAACGTCCATAAAAATTCCCCCTTAAAAGATATAAACCTGAAAATTTGCATGTAAGCTTATTTGGAACTGTTCTTTCCATTTCTGATAACATTATGCATTACCAATGATTAATCAGTGTGTTCTTGAAAAGCACGTCACGTGACCAACTGTTGCAAAAGGCCTATTAAGACATCTAAATTTACCAGTCCGGGATCGTTATCATTTTTGATAACCATGTGACGTCATATAATGGCGGCCATTTCAAAAATTGGGAATTTTCGTATTCACTTCGCTTTGCTCGTTATTTGTTCGATTATGCTCGGGTGTTTTACCCATAAGTCTATTCGATAAGTACCAAGAAAGGAAGAGCTTCGCGTGTTTTGAAGATGGCGGCTGAAGACCAGCGTAAACGATGTAAAATGCTACTCGTAAAGTGAAACAGCGCTTGCAATTTTGCATACAGATCAGGTATGTTTTTCATTTTGTCATTAGATTTAAGTTGCTTGCAGATTTTTGCGACAATCACAAAAAATATGTCGTTAATCTTCACGCTATATACTTGGGATTTAATCTGTTTTTAGTGTTGTGCACGATCTGTGAAAAAAGTGCACGGGGTTGTTTTGATTTGCGATGTGCTGTTCGTAACGGCGGCCATATCTACATCTATAATTGATGTGTTCCTAGGTATTGAGATGGCGGATGCTGGTACCCATAGAATCAAAACAGCAAATTTATGTCGATTTTGTGGCAAGACTGCGTCTTCGATTCAAAAAGGACTTCTGCAAGACCTAAAGAAAAATTCAAGCTTGAATTCGAACGACATGATATCGACATTGAAGAGGACAGCGATTTTATTCATCCCCGGCTAATGTTTGCCTGACGTACGTGAGGTATTTTTATCGCCTGAGACGGTCAATCGGCAAATGCATTAAAAGGTAAGTTGCCTATATTTTTGAGTCCAAGATTCAATGTCCACACATTCGTGGTCCTGAGATATTTTCAAGAAATGCCGGCCAAACTAGGTCAGTTTTCTGGCACACCAGTCATTAATATAATGAAGCTTATCGTTGGATTCAGCGAGTGACAACAATGGGGTAACAGGCCTACGCAACTCCTATCCGCGTGTAATAGCCGCTTTAGGAAGTTTTGCTCGAACTAGTATATCTCTAAGGATCTGCCCCTTTTGTATGGTACGATCTGGGGATCTTTGAATATTTCGCTAAGCAAAAATCCTGTGGTTTTGGAGGGACATAGGTCATATGTCAGGTTGGCTTCCGCTGCAATCAGCGTGAAATTTGTAGAGTTTGACACCTCTGTTTTTTGCCAGGTTTCTTCTCTCTCGGCTCGTTGTTATTGCCAGATATGTTTTAAGCTCTCTAAATGTTAGCTCTGGAGGAACAAATATTCCGTGAACATGTTAGCTACTTGCATTTTACGTGTTACTACGCCGAGCCTGGCTGTTGAGTTAACTGTTACAAGTTATACTGTTTGTTATCACGCAAACTAAACGAAATTAAGTTGCTCTTCAAGATGTATTTACTGTTACTTTTTCGTTTTTATTTACCACAGACTGTTGAACAAGCAGCTTCGCCCGCTACCAAGAAATGAAGCCTGAGGGAAAATGGAAGCTATTATCATATTAGTGTCAATAAACAACGCTTTTGTGAACAGAATATTTGTTGTCTACCTTCGCTGTGTCATTTTACTCGCGGAACAAATATCACACGGTGTGGAAATTAAATTCGCAGTAACTTTGGACGAAGACAGTTTTCTTCCATACATTTCTGTTTTATTCCATAATCCCATAACCTATTATGAAGCAAACCTAAATTTAATTCAATGACGCTGCATTGTGATGTTGTGAGTAACCCCTTTCATCGCAGCGCCTCGTCGACCGGCATATTGAATTATACACTGTTGCTACCAAATAACGTCACGTGAACGAAATCCTGTGCAACGATTGGTTTATGGTTTGTTTTGGTGAGGTTATCAAAAATGATAACGATCCCGGACTGCTAATTCATCCAGTTTAGACAAAGGAAATATTTCACGTTTTCTCCTTAGTTTTAGTTTTGATTGAGAAGAAATATCAAACACTCAAGACAGCGTTTAACAACATTTCAAAGCATCTCGGTGTTCCTCAAAAATACTCCGCTGCGCGTCGTATTTTCATCTCTCCGTTCGGTGCAGCGAAATGTGGTCAAACAGCTCGTGTCTTTCCTCTTTCGGTCTGAAACAGTCTGAAGGCTTTCATCTGTTAAGAAATGGTAATGATTTCGTGCAAGATCTATTTAAACCATTCGCGAACATGACAACCTATTGTTTCTTGAAATGCAACGCTAAAAGGTACAAGATGCGTAGAAGCATAAGCATTGTGTCCAAAAGAATAGGGTTGCATCTTGAACCTCGCCATTCCTCCCTCCCTGGGAAGCCCTATTATTCAGTCTGTGGTGAATCACTCTTGCATTTTAAGCACTGGAGAAAGATTCTACGCCTTGCATATGCTAAGCTAGTGTGAATCAATGTATTGGTTGATTCTTCATTACCTTGTTTTTGTAGTTGTTTTCATCGTTATCTGAATGCGGATGAAAGCCTTTCCACATCCGGGCCATTGACACTGAAAACAGCATCTGTAGAACGACAACTGCAGAAGTCTTCATCTAGAAGAACGGGAG
>JAHPZR010045551.1:0-2500 GCA_019787425.1 Platygyra sinensis | reverse complement strand
CAGTAAAACAATAATTTTTCAATTGAAAACAATGTTTTTCCAAAATTATTGGGAGGGGGGGGGGCTGAAGCCCCCCCAGCCTCCCCGGTTCCGCGGTCCCTGGCTGTTCATTACAACAAACGTAGACATTCTCAAGTTTTTTTTGTCATAAAACGTGCATCCCGACGAAGCTGGTCCAGCCACTTTTCTGCCAACGTTTTGTTTCTAAACGGTAAATTATGAAAACTTAAACGTTTTTCTGGATCTTTATCCAATCGATTTGAACAATCAGGGGCAGAACACAACGGCATTTTCACGCAAGAAACCAGGCAAGAAAAGCCTGAAAGCGTACTACTGAGCCAGGGGGGCTACTTAACAAAGTTTAATATGGGGAGGCTCCGTCCCGAGGTCCAACCCCTTACCCTATTATATACCATTTTGGCAGAAAAGGTAACCCTTTTACATACCTTTTATTGAAAAAAGGTACACCTTTCACATACCTTCTTTGGGAAGTTCTCAATTTCATGTGGTGCATAATAAATAAACTGATACAGCCGTAAGGGGCGTCTATTCGAAATATTATAATTAAAGGCTCTTTTAAATGCCTAATTTCCCTACCCTTTTATATACCTGAAGCCTGAAAAAGGTACCCCTTTCGGGTGGAGCCTCCCCGTATGGGCCATTATAGGGAGTACCCCCCGGGCTACTGAGCCAGCTGCACTTCAAGCTTCCCGCCAAATTCAAGTTCGGCGGCATGATGTCACGCTTAGCGGTCAGGCCGCTGAGCACTTGTTTTAAAATGGCGGCTGCCAATGCTGAATTTTGGGCTTCTTTGGAGGCTAATTTACCGGAATAGGATGTACTTTAGAAGCTGAAACTTCGGTGAGTAACTCACCCCAATATAAACTTTTTATGGTTGATGACAGAAAAAAAAACGCTTTCTGGAGTGACCTTCTTTAATAAAGCTACTCTTACTAGGACGCCATTTCCTTCACATGTTGCTGAGAAGTTAAAACCCGCGAACGAATTAAGAATTGCGAGACTTTTAAAGGTTAATAAAAAAGGTACTCAGTTGTAAACAACTTTAAATACTAAGTTAACTTACCATCTGCCCATGCTTGAAACACGTGGCAAACAAATCTCAAACAAGATTTCAATTATTGCGCACAACATGTTACACACGTTTGGCTAGCATGTTGCGCCATCCAGCATCTTGAAAGAAGTTGGCAGAATGTGTGAGACATGTTAAACGCAACAATGTTGTGTTGAAATTGGACGAGCCTCACTGTAAATGAGTGAATTAGTAACAGTACTCAAATTCTTTACTGCATGCGTAATCTGGCTATGGCCTATTGTGCTACAAACAATAAATCGAAAATTCCCCTTATCACGCCATATTTTTTATTTCTTTCCAAAAACAAGCCTTCCTCTCTTCCTTTCCTCGAAAGTTAGTTTTCTAGGGCGTCTAATGATCATTTATTGTCACGTATCTTGACAAACAATGGTTGGCAGTGTCATATGAATCCTACGTTGATACAAAATATGGTGTTTATTTTACGTCGACAGTTCCTTGCTGACAAGACAGACAATCTATTGTTATTTTATATCGACCATTGTCATTTCCAAGAGAAGTCTCTTTCTCGCCGATTAACCGAAACATAGTTATTCCAAAGGACCAATTTGTCGCTATAATATAAACGTGGCGATCTCGAATAACAATCCCTTTCTGTTATCAAACCCGCACCACGAGGTAGACAAACAACGCTGCTGATATAAGCATCATTTCGACAAAACGTTACGGCTGTAAGAAAGACTGTTTTCGTGGAATGCCAGTTAAATTTGATGCCAACTATTTTTATTGCTGACTATATATGTTTCATATTTTCTCTTATAACATACGCCTTGGCAACCTATAGGGTAATGAGCGACAAACTCGCTTCGTAATCTCTCATTTGTAGAATTTCGCTTTAATCTGACAATTTTGGGCGCAAGCATTATGTTCAAAACTTTAAATTGAGTTTAAATGTTAGAAGGCTTATCAAGAAAACCATAGCACCGCTCGCTTGTCGTTTAATTAGTTAGGGACGGACATACAATCTATTTAATGCTGTTCTGCCACTCTTTTGTTTTTCAATTATAGATGAGACGAATCAATGCATTTGAACTATCTGTTTGCCACAACTGATCAAGCTAAGTATTCGTTCCAGAGCCAGTGCTGAACAAGGTGCGCGAAAAAACATACTCTCTGTTACAAACCAACGTTTGGTCGCCACCCCTCGTACATCGTTATAGACTCTTCCCTCAACTCTCTGCTGCCCTCCTGGAAGTTGATCACTCGAGCTACGTCAAATTTTCACTGAAGCCGAAGGGCGTTTCGCGTACTCTCACCACGTTTTGCCGCGCGCCCGAAAGATAATCGAAACAAGTCCAAACCTAGTTATTTTTTAACACAACATTTCTTTTTTCCGCGTGATGGAATGTCAGTCATAGTTAGGATTATCTGCTGTAAAATAACTTTTTG
>JAHPZR010045547.1:0-20977 GCA_019787425.1 Platygyra sinensis | reverse complement strand
AACCGCGCACGCCTACAGCTGTGCGGTTAAAAAAAAAAAAATAAACCACGTGTAAAACTAGAACCGCGCCTCGGCCCCAGGCCGCGCGGTTAATCATGTCAAGGACACTCGAGGTCACGAGTAATCATGTCAAGTTTGCACACTTTGTGTTACTTCCCATGCTGTCTGTGAAGAAGCAAAAACATGACTTGAATTCTTTTTTGTTTAGGGTGTAATAAAACACTTATTCAGTTTTTGTGATATCCAGAATAATCAAAGTCTTGTTAAGGGTTATCTCTTCCGCTTTGGCTGATAACCCTTACCTTGACCTTGATTATCATGGATATCACAAAAACCTCATCCAATAATTGTTTAATATATATTATATGGGATTTTTCTTGGAGAAAAGAAACCAACTTTGTTTCAGGAGTGGGGTGGGGTGGGGAATTGGCCCGACTTATACCAGAGACTAATCATGTGACACTGAGTTATTTTAGGAAATGATTTATTCATCTGAGATGTGCTGACTAACAGCCGAGGGCAACACAATTGTTAAGGTCATATCATGGAGTACATCTGATAGAATCAAACTGCAAAGAATCAAACCTTTATGTTACAAATTGGCTATGGTATCTCTTTCATCATGTTTCATGAAAATTTGTTTGAGTTTATGATGTCATCACTGGGGTTATTTGCATATTTTAGAAACTTGAATATCTCTGGAATGGAAAGAGATTTTTAAAATAGTAAACAACATATTACTACCTTACAGACTATTTGTTAAGGTTGATTAACAACTATTCACCTCAGTGTCAGTGGCTAGCGGTGGATATTTGCCGAGCTGCGAAGCGGCGAGGTAAATATCTACCGCTAGCCACTGACACCGAGGTGAATACTTGTTTTAGTATATACTAAAACAGTGAGATAATATACACCAGAAAAAATTAATTTAGATGATTTCTTCACTTGTTACGGATGCAAACCGGGACGCTATTTTTTCCTGAGTTGCTTGGAGGTAAATAGCACAGGATATTCGGAGTTTGATGAGCTAATCAGTGTGCGGGTTTAACACTATCCATTGTTTTAGTATAATACTAAATCAAAATATCATGGCTTAAATAGAACAGATGCAAATTTCATGGACCACACATACATCAGTGGTTGAGTGTTGATCAATACCCCTGATCAACCTTTGATCAATACTTGAGTGACACCTCTAATAATAGTTGATTGACATCTGGATTGATACTTGGCTGACAGTCTATCAACTTCTTGATTAACATGTTGATAGTCAGCCACAAGTTGACTGACTCGTGTATTTATTGACACTTGATGGAATGTCTGCAAAAATTAGTAACAAGTGTTGATCAAGTGTCATCTGAGGAGTCAGTTGAGGGTGCCTTTAGTATACACGATCAGAGAAAAAAGGGAATATGTTTCTTGTACAAGAATTTATAACATGCTTATTGGGGGAGGGGGTAATGGATTGCCTTTGTCATAAGGGTAGTCTGAAACAGATATGAGAATTCTGGTTCAGTTTTTCCATTGTTTCTCATGAGGGTTAGTTATATTTGAGATCACTACACTGAGAGTTTCTACTTCTGGAAATTGCTTTCAGTCATGAAAATTAATGTTATCACACTTGATTTTAGATAGTCACTGGTTTTGGAGAGTCATCACTATGGTTTACCATGATTTATGTCAGACATATGTTGTGATAATTACTTTAAAGAATTATTTCTTAGTTAAGCTACAAAACTGAAACTTGAAATAAACTTTTCTTATTCCATTAAACGTTTTTGTCAATACTGCTATACTATTATGTGCTGTACTCTTCTAAAGGTATTTACTGGCTGATCTGGTAATTCCATTGGTGTTGTTACAGTAATTCAAATCATTCTGATGAAAAACTAAAGGTGCATATTTGCGTCAATTACGGTACCTTATCCGCTTAGGGTACTATGTTTGTAATTTGTAGAGATCCTTCTAAACCAGCAATTGATGAAGCAGGATTCCTATCCTTGATGTTTCTGACCTGGGCATCTCCAGTCATCAGCAAAGGTTTCAAGAGGACTTTACAGCTGGATGATTTTGATAAAATCTCTCCTTATGAGTCAGCTGAAGTCAACTTTCAACGTATCACTAGACTGTGGAATGATGAAGTCAAACAAAAGGGACTTGAAAATGCCAGCATGCACAGAGTAATTTGGAGAGCAGTGAGAACTAGGATATCATTTGGAATTTTCTTCCTTCTTTTGTCTCAACTAGTTAGCTTTCTTGTGCCGGTAAGTAAAAATATTTTTCACTGACTTTTTAATATTGCTTGAAGAATCCTAGCACTATTGTGTGAACCTCCAGAAAAGATCCATCCCCACTCCTAAGAGGGTTACTGAAAATGCTCAAGGGGAGGGGGTGTGCCAAATTTTTTTTGAGAAAAGTAGGAACTAAAACTGGACTTTCCAGAGGGATGGAGGGAGGAGTTTAAAACCAAAAAAACCTCCATTGGAGGGGTAGGTATATTTTGTGGAACAACTCATTTTAGCTCAAGGTTAGTTCTCTGGATTTTTCCTTAGGTCTAGCTTGTACTTGAAAACATTTTGACAACCCTGGAGTAAATGATTATCACTAGGACATTCTGTATTTGTTAGATACATAAAAACAAATTAATTTTAAGGATGTTCACGCCCATTGCTACTGCGCATGCTATACATGATGTGGCACGTGCCACGTCATGTATTTCAAGCGCACGCACTGAGTCGAAACTCGACAAAATATAGAGCTGATGACCTTTGCAGTAACTTGATCTGTGAATATTTTTGTTGGATGCTCTGTGACCCCCACCTTTTTTTGGCAGATCACTTCCTTTTCTGATCCTTTCCATTGTACTAAAAAACTAAAAACATCTGTACATGGGAACTTTTAATTATTTCTCATATACTATTCAAATAGGGTCAAATTGGTACATGGATACAGGTGTGCGTGACTTAGAAGTTGCATTTTTTAAGGCTTATTCTACCTGATTTAATGATATATGTAGCAAAGATCTATCAAATAGGCCTATATATGCTGTGTTGAACAAACATATAACTAAGAATATGATTCTTTAACTTAAATATATGCCGATAGTAATGAATCCGGCCAGAATCGCCTTGAGTGACTGGAAATCCTAGAACTGCCATCATGGTCTTTGATACGCCTTATCTTCAAAACCAGTTTGGTGACCCCTGATTATTTTTACGTTTTTAATCTAGTCTTATAATTTTCTACCTGCAGTCAGTACATGGGAACTTTTGGGTGCGAACATCCTTAATATGTAAAATGATGTGAAGTTAAACTATATAACTATTTGATAGTTAACTTGGACATGTTAACAGGCAATCTTTGTGCGACAAATTCTGGAATATATAGAAGAGAAAGACTCAGTATCAAAAGTGGAAGGAATTGGTTGGGTAAGATCACTGTATTCTACCATAGGCCTAAACATTGAGTTAGTTTTATAAGCAAAGCAATTCTTAGTGGGTAGAAAATTATAGTTTTGTAATGGTGCGATTCTGTGCCTTGTAGCCTGCCTTGTAGCCATGGAAAGGTAAGGAAGTTGGGTCCCCTGAAATTTAATTCCAAGCTTGTCCATGGCCTTTGTTGCTTCCTTACCAAAGGTCAGGTAAGTATTGGTGATATTCTGCAATCATGACCTTTTTATTTCCAACCTGGACGTTTCACCAGGCTGGGAACCGGTTTTCCACACCATCATTAAATAAATGAGTTTTTTTCAGTGACAAGGTCCTGAATTTTCTGAAGGATTGTGATAGAATCATCTCTCTTAATAGCCTCATCCAAGGATTCAGTTAGTTGAGGGGCAGCGAAGAAATGCCGTACTTAAAAAAATAAGGAAAAGTGCAGTGGAAGGTGTTCACTCCTTGCACCAAGCCTCTCCTTTATTTTGTTCTGTCATTTATTTGCACTGTGCCTCAGCTAACGAAACATGTGAAAGATGCTATCCTAACAGTATACACACAAGCCACAAAAATGTGGCGGTATTAACATGGTGGCTGTATTAAAAAGGTTCTTACTTAAAATAAGAAAAAGATGGAGCTTTTGTTCAGGCCAGAGTAAAGATGCCTTGATACCGAGGTGTCTATTTTAACAGGGTGGCCCTAAGCTTGGGTTTAACATTATTTCAAATAATAAGTGATCAATATTTGACCAATTCTGTAGGTTATTGGGCTTCTACTGGCAGAACTAACAAGAAGTGTGTTGTTGTCAATGGCTTTCTTCACAAATGCCCGCACTGGAGCTAGAGCAAGGGCTATGGTTCTTACACTGGTTTATAACAAGGTGTCAAAACTCAGGAATGTGGGAGACAAGTCAATTGGAGAGGTGAACAATTCAGCTGTTTATTATTCTGCTATACAGTGAAATTAATGCGTTGTGCCACAGGGATCTCAATAACGTACACAAACCATAAATTTATAGCACTTGTAATTAGCTTCACTGCCGTTAGTCAGCTGTCTTAATTCTGTATATTTATTACAAGTATGTTACAGTGTAAGTCCCTATCTAACCTATTTAAGACAATGTTATCAGCTCTCTTTCCACTTTTCATTCATTTATGTTGGTGGAACTGTTCAGTTCAGTCATTAACCCATCCTCCTCCCATTTGGCATTGTTTTCTCCTGATTGGTAGCATATATTACAAATCAACACTTTATTATTGGGGCAAATTGCTTCCTCTCATAACTTAATTAGTATTATACCTGCCAACTCTCACACATTATGTGTGAGTCTCACACCTGTGGATCTAAACATTCAGACCAATAGCCATAGTGTAATTGCTTAAAAACCAATTAAATAAAAAGTTAATTTTTTGGTGAAAAGAACATCTTTAGAAGGCTTTAAATATGATTGAGATTGGTTGAAAATCCTTTGGAAATCATTGGCGCTGTTTTGAAGTCATCAAAGATCTTTCTATGCCTTTGGTTGTCTTCAAAAGTCATCGGGAAGTCTTCGGCAATCTTCGGAAGTCGTCAGAAATCTTCAGAAGTCCTCTGAAATTCTCGGATATCTTTGGAAGCCGTCAGTAAATCTTTGGAAATTCAGGTTCTGTGGAGATGGAAAATCTCACACATTTTACTGAAAAAAAGTTGGCAGGTATGTAATATCTCTTCCTCAGTAATGAGTGACACTGGACAATAAATACTATTAATTTCCTTGAAGAAGACAATGATTAGTTTTGAGTCACTTAACATAAATGTTGTGGTCGATTTGATTATGTTGCTTAAGCAAGACTCTGTATTCACATTCTATTTCAGTTTGTCAACTTGTGTGCCTCTGATGCTGACAGAGTTTACCAAGGGGTAGCACTAAGTAGTTTTGTTCTTGGTATGTGTACTTTAAAATATATTGTTATGTATGAGAATAATTTGATAGGTTTTTTGTAGTCCTTCTTACCCTCTTGTGGGATTTAATAATTTAGTGACCTAAAGATTGGCGCAATCATGTGTCAGGCCTTGTTTGTGTGCTGGCGATGAGATTCATTGTGCTGACAGTGTTCCTGGGCAGGACATTTCATTCTTTCCATTTCCCTGTCTTTCTTTATAACTATTTTTCAAAACACTTTTTTAGGCTTTCCCGTCATAATTGTTTGTACCATCATCTACACCATCATCTATATTGGACCATCAGCTCTGATTGGATGCGGCATATTTCTTTGCTTTTTTCCAATCCAGGTAATGTTGAACTAAATATTAAGCAGTTAAACAGAACAACCCTGCCTTAAAACCTCCATGTAAATATCACCACTTTATTAAGTACTAGATCCTTTTAATGGTACTTAGATTTAGTGTGAAGTAAAGCTTACTACGTGGTCCCCCTTTACAGGATAGCTCCACACTGACTGCAGTGGATATTGAATCCAATAACAAGGCTTCATTACTTTTGACTAATAGTAAATAATTTGTTGGAGATTGAAGAATCACCATTCATACCTTTACTAGTTCCATTTTGAAGTTTGTTTTTGGTTCATTGTGATCCAATCAAAGCCATAACCAACCGTCCTTGCTTGCACATGTTTATATGCTTTGTGTCAGCTTCATGTATTAGCTTGTAGTGGTCACTCGAATACTCCACATGATTACTGATCACTAACATGAAGCAGAGTTGATTGCAAACTTGTTACACATCAACAGAAGTAATGATTGAAGATATGAGTAATTTGTATCGATGTTTTCAGGCTGTTGTTGGAAGACTTCAAGGAAGATTTCGTTTCAGAGCAGTTGGAATCTCTGATCGGAGGGTAAGGTTTTGCAGATACTGACAAACTGAATGACACTGAAGAGACAAAGCAACATATACACAGTTGGTTGAAGATAGTTAAACCTGGCCTGCTAAAAATCTTTCAAGGATTAATGAGAATCTTATCTGTGATGCTAATCTTGTTTCTCCATACTGTCCCCGAGATATATGTAATAAATTGAATATCAAGGTTTTCCTTATAAATTAAATGGTAATCACTTAGAACTTGTGACTAGTGTCAGCATTGCAGAAAACAACCAGAGTGGTTAATGTGCAAATACAGCAAATGATGCCATTTTCGCTACCGTATTGGATAGGTTGACTTAGTGCCATTGCAATGATGTCAGGGTTTAAATTGCAATGTATGGTGATTTGTACAAAAAATGTTATGTGTTTATTTCAGATTAAATCTGGTTTATAATTTCACAGTATAAAATTAAGATGTTCTTGTCTGTTAGTTACACATTACTGTTATGAAACAATATTTTTCAGGTACAATACTCTATTTCTGTCTATTCTACTGCAAACATTTTGTTTTAGCAAACTGTTGGTGGCTTGTGGGTAACCTGTTAACTGATACTCAGTCTCGGAAGCTATTCTTCACAATTACCAATGATCTTTTATTATGGATCGTTAGTGGGTCTATACAAATTTTGTAAGATCCTCAAAGTTCCTGTTAAAAAGGAGCTTTAGCAAACCATGATGGCTAGGCCAAATTAGAAGAAAATCACTGAACTGGTGTTTTGAATCTTGGTACATTTATTAGACGTCATCAAAACAACAATATAAAATAACCAAGTTTTATGTATTTTGGTTAGCATGAAGGCTAATGACTGATTTTTCAGACCTCCCTTTGGAATTGAACATGCACTGTCGTAACTTCCTGTGACAAAGTTTTTAGACCAGTAGGCATACCAAAGAGAACTACATTACTGCAACATTCAAAGGTAAAACATACTGTAAATTCATTTTTTACAAGTCATTTTTTTCAAGTGAGCCATCCTCAAGGTCACCATGGTAATTGTTAAAGCTCTCTTAAGTTTTCACCCAAGAGGAGGCTGTGGGACTCCCCTGGATCACCTGTGCATTTACTTAATTTTCTCAGTTCCTCTTGGAACTTTACCTTTCAGGTGCGCATGATGAATGAAATTTTGAATTGTATCAAGCTGATTAAGATGTATGCATGGGAGAAATCATTTGCTAAGGCCATAAGTGGTATGTGTTTCTATTGTTGTACAGTTTTATTATTGACATGCAGTATGCCAGACCTACCAAATCTCAGATTTTGGCTGTAATACGCACTGACAATTTGAATGAGTTATATATTATGGTAATTGCTTTCCAAGTCTTACGCTGAGCACTAAATAGTTTAGGCACGGAGCAGTGGGTGGAACATGTTCTCACCTTCAGCATTCTTGGCTGCACTCCTATTGGTTAGCACCAAGCATTGCAACCTCTGGGCTGGTTCAACACTGGAAGTCCACAATTCATGGACTTTCCGTCAAATCTGACAAATCTGATTGGCTGAGAAAAGGAAACAAGTACTCTGGGCATGCTCAAAAAATTGGGTCAGGCCAGAGCTCACAATTCTTGGCACATTGGTCACAAACATACATACATACATACATACATACATACATACATACATACATACATACATACATACATACATACATACATACATACATAAACTTTATTTCCTCTCGAATTTTAGAGTAGCTTGTAATACTATCAATATTAGTAGCTAATATCTTCGAGAAAATATAATAAAAATACATTAAAATACCATACAAAATAAATTACACACATTGAAGAAACTAGAATCTACAAAAAAAAAAAAAAAAAAAAAAAAAAAAGAGTACAGCGTTGTTAGCGGAGCTCCTGCGGCCCAAAGGGCCGCCAAGTGGAGCCCCATAATTATAGAAAAAGGAACCACATGTATACATAGAAATAGGAACCCATGCAAATCTTTTCTTATGGTCAAAATGGCTAGCGGCGTGGATCATGGGCGCGTGTGCCCAACGACAATGACGACAACGACGACATCGCACAACATGGTGGCCATCCAGCTAATACCAAGTCATGCAGTCTTGGATTACAGCATATTTCTTTGATATTAGACATGCATATTATGTTTAATGGACAGCTGTCATACCAATAAATCCGCTGACCTGTATCACGTGACCATATTGTGGGCTCAGGTTTAGAGCTTATCAAGGTCGCTGTTTTTTTTTGAAGTTGACTGCTGACCAAGTGCTGGTTTTCGTTCAGATCGTGGGCTCGTGTCAACTTAACTTGTTGAAAACAGGGCTGGATTGTTTGGAAGCCGGTTAATGCTAACCCAGGTTTGTAAGTTAACCAAATTATAACTTTTTCTCTCGTACAATTTTGTTTTGCTGCCTTGTATTGTGTATATGGTGATCATTAAAACTCACAGGAGGCCAAATAGTTTACAGAAAACCTCACCGCAAAGTTACAAAACTCAAATCGAACTTCTACCTTTTCCTGGGTTAGCTTAATTGTGCTCTGATCAACTTGACCCTGGAGCTACGCTTTTAGGCTGGCCTAAATCTATATATTAGATTAGTCACATATTTATTGGAGAGATGGGGTGGCCTTGTGCTTATCATACCCTTACAACAAAAATAAGCATAACTGTTGGTTTAATTGCGAAGTTAAGACATAGTGTTCCTAATCAAACTATTCTTAATATTTACAAGTCCCTCATTGTACCTTCTATTACGTATAGATTAACTTCTTGGGGAAATTCATCTGAAACCTTGCTAAATAAAGTTCTTGTCCTTCAAAAACGTGCACTCCGTCTTATTCATTTTGCTCAAGCAAGGGAGCATGCAATACCTCTTTCCTTGAAAGGAAAACTTCTAATGCTCAAATCCCTATATTATGAGAAAATTGCTAATTTGATGTATGCATCAACACTAATTTTGCACTGATTAAAATCTCGAATTTGTTTTCTAAAATTACTAGTGTTCATTCTTACAACACACGCTCATCGACATCTGAGCATTTTTTTACCCGACAATCTGCATTTAACATTCAAAGTAAGGCATTTTCACGGGTTGGTGTTAAAATCTGGAATGGGATACCAACTAGACTCAAAAATGTATTCAGAAATTGTTTTAAGAAAACTATTAGAACAAAACTAATTGAAATTCTAGAAACTGAAAACTCTTACGCTGATTAATAGATGCCTTAATTAACAAGATGAAAAATTAAATTTCCAACTTAGTCTGTAATTTCCTCTTTACATATTGTTCTTTTATTTAGATTGCGTTTTTTTCTCCTTTTCTCCTAAATTCTTCTACCTTCTAAATATTTGAAAGCACAAAGAGTAATGTTTACATGTTGTTGTTGTATGTAATAATCATTTATTTCTGTCTTCCTTGTACAGTCTGGCTTGCCACGATTAGCTTCCTGCTCTTTGCAAGCCAGCCTAGTAACAACTTAAACTGTTTTGCTGTAAATAAAACTTGAAAACGTGAAAACTTATTGTGCTTGTCATTGGATCAAGCAGTCGTGGGTGGAGACATTCTTGGGCACGACAATTTGCTCTTTCAGTGTATAAATGAATACCAGTGAGCATAATGCTGGGGGTAACCCTGTAATGGACTGGCATGCCATCCAGGGGGGGGGGGGGGGGGGAGTAAAAAATACTCTTATTTGCTTCATACTACAGAAACCGAGATAAGCTCTGGCGTGATGAGCCACTTGGTACCTTACAACATATTTATTACTTTATTGCTGTTTGATGACTATGAACACTTTTTTTGGTTTTGACATTTTTGTAGCTATTCGACAACTTGAACGCAAGTCCCTGGTTAAGGGTGCTTTCCTGCAAGGTTTAAACATTGCACTAGCATTGATTTGTCCCACACTAGCTGCTGTGGCAACATTCTGTGTTCATGTAGCTACTGGAAAAGACCTCACTACTTCACAAGTATGTTACAAATCCCAGCTTTATGCTTTTTGTGTAGCTCTCTGCAGCTTACCTTACCTGTTCTCTTTAATGTGTCTCCTCCACTCTCTTGCTCTTCCCCTCTTTCCTTCATTTTTTTACATTTGACACAAACTCTGTAGCCACTTTATGCAATTAAGGGCAGAAAGAGGACATGGATGCATGTATGTGGTAAACAATTATTTGGACAAATAGTAATAATAATAATAATAATAATAATAATAATAATAATAATAATAATAATAATAATAATAATACTAATAATAATAACGATTTATTAACAGCATTTCTACAGAGTAGCTCTACATCTGTTAAATGAAACTTTAATATATTATTAAGAAGTTATAAAAATATTACATATTATTTACACTAAGATATAAAAATCATAACAATCAGGATTTTAGCTGTAATATATAATTGATTTAGGCATCATCATTTTCAGGCATTTACAATGACAACAATATTCAATGTTCTGTTGTTTTCTTTGGCTATTCTTCCATTTGGAATAAGAGGTGTTTCAGAGGGCAGGATTGCACTGAGGAGACTTAGGGTAAATATTTGGTATCTGTAATGTAGAAAGTTTCTATGCTTGCAGAAATTACCTCAGCTGTAATGACAGCTGAATTCCATTCACGTAATTGAATTGATCAAGTTGTTAGATGGAAGCTATGGAAACCTTTGCTTGAAACGTTGGTCATCTTCTGCCCTCAGCCTCATTCCTTAAACTCTGAGTGTGATCATACATGTATCTTCCAGTTACATTACATCTTTATTTATGACAATTTTTCATAAGTTTGTAGCTTCAAACCTGTAGATATCTTGTGTTTTTGCTTTAAAGGGTACTATTGATATGGGAACTTGGTATTGGGACATCGTCCACTAAGACATCATGTTACTCTTGATTCCTAATAGAGATGACATTGAGTAAGTGCAGTGAAAACCATGTCATGTGAACTTCACTTCACTTTCATTTTAGGTGTCTCTTGGCAAGGGATAAGGTTGAGGGCAGAGATGACCAACATTTTGGACCATGGAAACCCAACATTTGTTCAAATGGCATATGTATCTGTCCCACTTTATTCACTGTTACGCTTGGTTCATAGTTAGGAAGAAATGATCCTTTGTTCTTAAATTCTATACCCTTGTTGTGAAGAGATTTCCTCTAGCTATGCGTGATATGAGAAGCTCAGCACGAGCAGACAAATTCAATGGATGTTACAATTCACAGGTTATACACCAGCTGGTGATGAAATTCAGTATAGAATTTTATTTTTTCACTCTTCATGTTAGGAATGCGCTTTCAACCCTTCCTCACTGATACTTCTAGTTTGCAAATTTGGTTCAATATATTTCCTGTTGAAGCTCTGGCTATGTATGGGGGAGGCTACTTTTGAAAGCATCAAAGTTCAGAAAAGTTAATATCAGACTCTTTGCATTGAAAGGCAGCATTTGTTGATTCAAAATTATATTCTTCACTTGAATGGCTCTAAAAGTCTAAACACAGGCAAGTACCCAACACACTTTTAGAGATCATTGTTTAAGTAAACTTTGAAGTAGGCATGGATAAGCTTCCTGCTTTTAGGACCTTGTTTTTTGTTTTCCAGAGTTTAATGACCATGAGAACTTCAGCCTTTTGTTGAAAGGCCCACAGACCCTCAGTGTCTCTGTCAATATCAGAAGCTAGCTTGCTTGGGACAAGGTACAAAACAGATTGAAATACAGAGTAGTATAAAGAATAGAGATACCAAACTTCTCATAGTCGGTCATCAGAGGACAGCTTCGTAGTTAAATCTACAATCTGAGTTTTTAACTGAGTCATTTGGTTCTTTTAGTCCATGTACCAAACCTCTGCAGATTGTTACACAGCTTTTATTTTTGTTTGTGGTAGGTGCAGTCTAAACAGGAGGGTGTGTCCTTAAAGGAAAATGAGCTGACCATTCACGGAGGAACAGAGAGGGTTTGTATAGGATCGCTGTGTATGTTTCACTGGAGGATACCGCCATGTCTCTCTTTAGAAGCGGAAGATTTTGAAATGGCTGAGCCAATTTTTTATTGCCATTTGCATAGTGTTATATGACAAAAAATTAGGACGTTGTCTACACATTCAGAAATCAGGGAAGTTACGAAATAAAAGTTTTGTTTACAAAGGAAATGCCACAGGAATATCATATGATTTCTGGACTCAGTAACACATTCTCTCTCAATAAGTATCAATCAATCAATCGACCTTCACATGCCTTGTACGAGATATGAAATTGATTTTACAAAGTCTAACCTGCAGTGATATTGTTTGCAGATATGAAGCTTATTAACAGAGGACACAGCAACAAGGAGATCAAAGTAGCTGCACAGGGTGGACTCCCTAGGCGTGGTCCAGCTCCTGTTGAAGTCCAAACCACAATGGAGCCAACATTGTGTTGATATTGACCTGACAGTTAACAAGGTAAATTTCTGTACCCAGATGGAGACACTCATTGTTTTTTTAATGTTCCTAACTTTTTTAAATGTGTTTTTGGATGGTAGAAGAAACACTAGTTGTAATTTGTGGTAGCCGTTGGAAGTGGTAAAAGCTCTCTATTGCCAAGCTCTCTTGGGGCAGGTTATTTTAATAAACTTTTAGTTAACTTCACTCGTAAAGGGACAAAAAGTTTATAGAAACTAGGAGTGAGAGATCACGTGGGAGGGGATCACAATCACTGACAAAAAATCCAGAACAAATTTTAGATTGAATTGAATTTTGAGCCTCGATCTTCGCAATTTTAATATTTCTTGAAACTATGATTAATGAGCTGTATTTGTCTGGCAGTTGCACCAACTGCCAGACAAATACAGCTCATTAATCATAGTTTCAAGAAATATTCATTCAGTTAAGTTTGAAATGAAATCACAAATACCTCTTCCATTTGTTTAGCCTTTGGGGGGGGGGGGGGTACTCCTGTGAATTTTGTATAGGGTGTGCCGCGAAGGTTCTAAAACCCTAGCCTATTTAAGGACTAAGAAGAGAAAATTGATACCCTTTTTAAGGCCCAAAACACGAAAAGTGACACCCTATCAAGGCTAGTAAACCTCTGTTGCAAAATCATTTTGTTAATACAATACATCAGTTTAAACAAAAACCATTTGTATAGGTGGGCGCTTTCACACTCCAGTATTGGATAATACAATTTAGCTACCCTATCTAAGGACCACACCAGGAACACAGTTTACAAAAGGGTCAAAAAAGATACCCTATTTAAGGACCGAGAACCTCAAAAACCATACCCTATTCTGCGGCACATACCTATATAGGTCCATATATGGGAGTACCCCCCTTGGGTTTAGCCTGCAGAACAAGTGTAATTTTTTTTGTGTGTTTAAAGTGGGACAGATACATATGCCATTTGAACAAATGTTGGGTTTCCATGGTCCAAAATGTTGGTCATCTCTGCCCTCAACCTTATCCCTTGCCAAGAGACACCTAAAATGAAAGTGAAGTGAAGTTCACATGACATGGTTTTCACTGCACTTACTCAATGTCATCTCTATTAGGAATCAAGAGTAACATGATGTCTTAGTGGACGATGTCCCAATACCAAGTTCCCATATCAATAGTACCCTTTAAAGCAAAAACACAAGATATCTACAGGTTTGAAGCTACAAACTTATGAAAAATTGTCATAAATAAAGATGTAATGTAACTGGAAGATACATGTATGATCACACTCAGAGTTTAAGGAATGAGGCTGAGGGCAGAAGATGACCAACGTTTCAAGCAAAGGTTTCCATAGCTTCCATCTAACAACTTGATCAATTCAATTACGTGAATGGAATTCAGCTGTCATTACAGCTGAGGTAATTTCTGCAAGCATAGAAACTTTCTACATTACAGATACCAAATATTTACCCTAAGTCTCCTCAGTGCAATCCTGCCCTCTGAAACACCTCTTATTCCAAATGGAAGAATAGCCAAAGAAAACAACAGAACATTGAATATTGTTGTCATTGTAAATGCCTGAAAATGATGATGCCTAAATCAATTATATATTACAGCTAAAATCCTGATTGTTATGATTTTTATATCTTAGTGTAAATAATATGTAATATTTTTATAACTTCTTAATAATATATTAAAGTTTCATTTAACAGATGTAGAGCTACTCTGTAGAAATGCTGTTAATAAATCGTTATTATTATTAGTATTATTATTATTATTATTATTATTATTATTATTATTATTATTATTATTATTATTATTATTATTACTATTTGTCCAAATAATTGTTTACCACATACATGCATCCATGTCCTCTTTCTGCCCTTAATTGCATAAAGTGGCTACAGAGTTTGTGTCAAATGTAAAAAAATGAAGGAAAGAGGGGAAGAGCAAGAGAGTGGAGGAGACACATTAAAGAGAACAGGTAAGGTAAGCTGCAGAGAGCTACACAAAAAGCATAAAGCTGGGATTTGTAACATACTTGTGAAGTAGTGAGGTCTTTTCCAGTAGCTACATGAACACAGAATGTTGCCACAGCAGCTAGTGTGGGACAAATCAATGCTAGTGCAATGTTTAAACCTTGCAGGAAAGCACCCTTAACCAGGGACTTGCGTTCAAGTTGTCGAATAGCTACAAAAATGTCAAAACCAAAAAAAGTGTTCATAGTCATCAAACAGCAATAAAGTAATAAATATGTTGTAAGGTACCAAGTGGCTCATCACGCCAGAGCTTATCTCGGTTTCTGTAGTATGAAGCAAATAAGAGTATTTTTTACTCCCCCCCCCCCCCCCCCCTGGATGGCATGCCAGTCCATTACAGGGTTACCCCCAGCATTATGCTCACTGGTATTCATTTATACACTGAAAGAGCAAATTGTCGTGCCCAAGAATGTCTCCACCCACGACTGCTTGATCCAATGACAAGCACAATAAGTTTTCACGTTTTCAAGTTTTATTTACAGCAAAACAGTTTAAGTTGTTACTAGGCTGGCTTGCAAAGAGCAGGAAGCTAATCGTGGCAAGCCAGACTGTACAAGGAAGACAGAAATAAATGATTATTACATACAACAACAACATGTAAACATTACTCTTTGTGCTTTCAAATATTTAGAAGGTAGAAGAATTTAGGAGAAAAGGAGAAAAAAACGCAATCTAAATAAAAGAACAATATGTAAAGAGGAAATTACAGACTAAGTTGGAAATTTAATTTTTCATCTTGTTAATTAAGGCATCTATTAATCAGCGTAAGAGTTTTCAGTTTCTAGAATTTCAATTAGTTTTGTTCTAATAGTTTTCTTAAAACAATTTCTGAATACATTTTTGAGTCTAGTTGGTATCCCATTCCAGATTTTAACACCAACCCGTGAAAATGCCTTACTTTGAATGTTAAATGCAGATTGTCGGGTAAAAAAATGCTCAGATGTCGATGAGCGTGTGTTGTAAGAATGAACACTAGTAATTTTAGAAAACAAATTCGAGATTTTAATCAGTGCAAAATTAGTGTTGATGCATACATCAAATTAGCAATTTTCTCATAATATAGGGATTTGAGCATTAGAAGTTTTCCTTTCAAGGAAAGAGGTATTGCATGCTCCCTTGCTTGAGCAAAATGAATAAGACGGAGTGCACGTTTTTGAAGGACAAGAACTTTATTTAGCAAGGTTTCAGATGAATTTCCCCAAGAAGTTAATCTATACGTAATAGAAGGTACAATGAGGGACTTGTAAATATTAAGAATAGTTTGATTAGGAACACTATGTCTTAACTTCGCAATTAAACCAACAGTTATGCTTATTTTTGTTGTAAGGGTATGATAAGCACAAGGCCACCCCATCTCTCCAATAAATATGTGACTAATCTAATATATAGATTTAGGCCAGCCTAAAAGCGTAGCTCCAGGGTCAAGTTGATCAGAGCACAATTAAGCTAACCCAGGAAAAGGTAGAAGTTCGATTTGAGTTTTGTAACTTTGCGGTGAGGTTTTCTGTAAACTATTTGGCCTCCTGTGAGTTTTAATGATCACCATATACACAATACAAGGCAGCAAAACAAAATTGTACGAGAGAAAAAGTTATAATTTGGTTAACTTACAAACCTGGGTTAGCATTAACCGGCTTCCAAACAATCCAGCCCTGTTTTCAACAAGTTAAGTTGACACGAGCCCACGATCTGAACGAAAACCAGCACTTGGTCAGCAGTCAACTTCAAAAAAAAACAGCGACCTTGATAAGCTCTAAACCTGAGCCCACAATATGGTCACGTGATACAGGTCAGCGGATTTATTGGTATGACAGCTGTCCATTAAACATAATATGCATGTCTAATATCAAAGAAATATGCTGTAATCCAAGACTGCATGACTTGGTATTAGCTGGATGGCCACCATGTTGTGCGATGTCGTCGTTGTCGTCATTGTCGTTGGGCACACGCGCCCATGATCCACGCCGCTAGCCATTTTGACCATAAGAAAAGATTTGCATGGGTTCCTATTTCTATGTATACATGTGGTTCCTTTTTCTATAATTATGGGGCTCCACTTGGCGGCCCTTTGGGCCGCAGGAGCTCCGCTAACAACGCTGTACTCTTTTTTTTTTTTTTTTTTTTTTTTTTTTGTAGATTCTAGTTTCTTCAATGTGTGTAATTTATTTTGTATGGTATTTTAATGTATTTTTATTATATTTTCTCGAAGATATTAGCTACTAATATTGATAGTATTACAAGCTACTCTAAAATTCGAGAGGAAATAAAGTTTATGTATGTATGTATGTATGTATGTATGTATGTATGTATGTATGTATGTATGTATGTATGTATGTTTGTGACCAATGTGCCAAGAATTGTGAGCTCTGGCCTGACCCAATTTTTTGAGCATGCCCAGAGTACTTGTTTCCTTTTCTCAGCCAATCAGATTTGTCAGATTTGACGGAAAGTCCATGAATTGTGGACTTCCAGTGTTGAACCAGCCCAGAGGTTGCAATGCTTGGTGCTAACCAATAGGAGTGCAGCCAAGAATGCTGAAGGTGAGAACATGTTCCACCCACTGCTCCGTGCCTAAACTATTTAGTGCTCAGCGTAAGACTTGGAAAGCAATTACCATAATATATAACTCATTCAAATTGTCAGTGCGTATTACAGCCAAAATCTGAGATTTGGTAGGTCTGGCATACTGCATGTCAATAATAAAACTGTACAACAATAGAAACACATACCACTTATGGCCTTAGCAAATGATTTCTCCCATGCATACATCTTAATCAGCTTGATACAATTCAAAATTTCATTCATCATGCGCACCTGAAAGGTAAAGTTCCAAGAGGAACTGAGAAAATTAAGTAAATGCACAGGTGATCCAGGGGAGTCCCACAGCCTCCTCTTGGGTGAAAACTTAAGAGAGCTTTAACAATTACCATGGTGACCTTGAGGATGGCTCACTTGAAAAAAATGACTTGTAAAAAATGAATTTACAGTATGTTTTACCTTTGAATGTTGCAGTAATGTAGTTCTCTTTGGTATGCCTACTGGTCTAAAAACTTTGTCACAGGAAGTTACGACAGTGCATGTTCAATTCCAAAGGGAGGTCTGAAAAATCAGTCATTAGCCTTCATGCTAACCAAAATACATAAAACTTGGTTATTTTATATTGTTGTTTTGATGACGTCTAATAAATGTACCAAGATTCAAAACACCAGTTCAGTGATTTTCTTCTAATTTGGCCTAGCCATCATGGTTTGCTAAAGCTCCTTTTTAACAGGAACTTTGAGGATCTTACAAAATTTGTATAGACCCACTAACGATCCATAATAAAAGATCATTGGTAATTGTGAAGAATAGCTTCCGAGACTGAGTATCAGTTAACAGGTTACCCACAAGCCACCAACAGTTTGCTAAAACAAAATGTTTGCAGTAGAATAGACAGAAATAGAGTATTGTACCTGAAAAATATTGTTTCATAACAGTAATGTGTAACTAACAGACAAGAACATCTTAATTTTATACTGTGAAATTATAAACCAGATTTAATCTGAAATAAACACATAACATTTTTTGTACAAATCACCATACATTGCAATTTAAACCCTGACATCATTGCAATGGCACTAAGTCAACCTATCCAATACGGTAGCGAAAATGGCATCATTTGCTGTATTTGCACATTAACCACTCTGGTTGTTTTCTGCAATGCTGACACTAGTCACAAGTTCTAAGTGATTACCATTTAATTTATAAGGAAAACCTTGATATTCAATTTATTACATATATCTCGGGGACAGTATGGAGAAACAAGATTAGCATCACAGATAAGATTCTCATTAATCCTTGAAAGATTTTTAGCAGGCCAGGTTTAACTATCTTCAACCAACTGTGTATATGTTGCTTTGTCTCTTCAGTGTCATTCAGTTTGTCAGTATCTGCAAAACCTTACCCTCCGATCAGAGATTCCAACTGCTCTGAAACGAAATCTTCCTTGAAGTCTTCCAACAACAGCCTGAAAACATCGATACAAATTACTCATATCTTCAATCATTACTTCTGTTGATGTGTAACAAGTTTGCAATCAACTCTGCTTCATGTTAGTGATCAGTAATCATGTGGAGTATTCGAGTGACCACTACAAGCTAATACATGAAGCTGACACAAAGCATATAAACATGTGCAAGCAAGGACGGTTGGTTATGGCTTTGATTGGATCACAATGAACCAAAAACAAACTTCAAAATGGAACTAGTAAAGGTATGAATGGTGATTCTTCAATCTCCAACAAATTATTTACTATTAGTCAAAAGTAATGAAGCCTTGTTATTGGATTCAATATCCACTGCAGTCAGTGTGGAGCTATCCTGTAAAGGGGGACCACGTAGTAAGCTTTACTTCACACTAAATCTAAGTACCATTAAAAGGATCTAGTACTTAATAAAGTGGTGATATTTACATGGAGGTTTTAAGGCAGGGTTGTTCTGTTTAACTGCTTAATATTTAGTTCAACATTACCTGGATTGGAAAAAAGCAAAGAAATATGCCGCATCCAATCAGAGCTGATGGTCCAATATAGATGATGGTGTAGATGATGGTACAAACAATTATGACGGGAAAGCCTAAAAAAGTGTTTTGAAAAATAGTTATAAAGAAAGACAGGGAAATGGAAAGAATGAAATGTCCTGCCCAGGAACACTGTCAGCACAATGAATCTCATCGCCAGCACACAAACAAGGCCTGACACATGATTGCGCCAATCTTTAGGTCACTAAATTATTAAATCCCACAAGAGGGTAAGAAGGACTACAAAAAACCTATCAAATTATTCTCATACATAACAATATATTTTAAAGTACACATACCAAGAACAAAACTACTTAGTGCTACCCCTTGGTAAACTCTGTCAGCATCAGAGGCACACAAGTTGACAAACTGAAATAGAATGTGAATACAGAGTCTTGCTTAAGCAACATAATCAAATCGACCACAACATTTATGTTAAGTGACTCAAAACTAATCATTGTCTTCTTCAAGGAAATTAATAGTATTTATTGTCCAGTGTCACTCATTACTGAGGAAGAGATATTACATACCTGCCAACTTTTTTTCAGTAAAATGTGTGAGATTTTCCATCTCCACAGAACCTGAATTTCCAAAGATTTACTGACGGCTTCCAAAGATATCCGAGAATTTCAGAGGACTTCTGAAGATTTCTGACGACTTCCGAAGATTGCCGAAGACTTCCCGATGACTTTTGAAGACAACCAAAGGCATAGAAAGATCTTTGATGACTTCAAAACAGCGCCAATGATTTCCAAAGGATTTTCAACCAATCTCAATCATATTTAAAGCCTTCTAAAGATGTTCTTTTCACCAAAAAATTAACTTTTTATTTAATTGGTTTTTAAGCAATTACACTATGGCTATTGGTCTGAATGTTTAGATCCACAGGTGTGAGACTCACACATAATGTGTGAGAGTTGGCAGGTATAATACTAATTAAGTTATGAGAGGAAGCAATTTGCCCCAATAATAAAGTGTTGATTTGTAATATATGCTACCAATCAGGAGAAAACAATGCCAAATGGGAGGAGGATGGGTTAATGACTGAACTGAACAGTTCCACCAACATAAATGAATGAAAAGTGGAAAGAGAGCTGATAACATTGTCTTAAATAGGTTAGATAGGGACTTACACTGTAACATACTTGTAATAAATATACAGAATTAAGACAGCTGACTAACGGCAGTGAAGCTAATTACAAGTGCTATAAATTTATGGTTTGTGTACGTTATTGAGATCCCTGTGGCACAACGCATTAATTTCACTGTATAGCAGAATAATAAACAGCTGAATTGTTCACCTCTCCAATTGACTTGTCTCCCACATTCCTGAGTTTTGACACCTTGTTATAAACCAGTGTAAGAACCATAGCCCTTGCTCTAGCTCCAGTGCGGGCATTTGTGAAGAAAGCCATTGACAACAACACACTTCTTGTTAGTTCTGCCAGTAGAAGCCCAATAACCTACAGAATTGGTCAAATATTGATCACTTATTATTTGAAATAATGTTAAACCCAAGCTTAGGGCCACCCTGTTAAAATAGACACCTCGGTATCAAGGCATCTTTACTCTGGCCTGAACAAAAGCTCCATCTTTTTCTTATTTTAAGTAAGAACCTTTTTAATACAGCCACCATGTTAATACCGCCACATTTTTGTGGCTTGTGTGTATACTGTTAGGATAGCATCTTTCACATGTTTCGTTAGCTGAGGCACAGTGCAA
>JAHPZR010045545.1:32500-39568 GCA_019787425.1 Platygyra sinensis | reverse complement strand
GAAGAAGCTGCTCTAGATCTGCTCCGCTTGTAACTACCTTTCTTGCAAAAAGCAAGTTTTTCTCTACGGCTTGCTCGTAGATATCTACTGAATATCTTGTACTCGGCCGGGCTCCTTCTTTGAAGGTCACTACCGGCCAGAAATCAACAGTGAGTTTGCATTGGCTCATTTTAAGATGAAACAAAAAACTACTTTTGCACCATCATTTGAGAATATTCTTTTTACTCAGAAAACGTCATATTTACTAAGTGGATTTCATTTCTGATCATAGGTGGGACATTTACGTATTAACTGAACGCCTGGAAGAGGCTACAACTGTGGAGATTAATTAAGGCGGTTACAATCGACAGCGGTCAGGCCGTGAGAAGACATGACGATACGGAGAGAAGGAACCCCGGTCACAGGGGAGGCGATGCACCTGGCCTTCCGGGCAATACTGGGAACCTGAAGGGCTCTTTGAAAGTCCCCTTATATAGATAACAGCATTTTGTCAGTTCAGGTTTTTTCTGATAAATTATACTGTGAACTACTCAGTGCGAGTACATCGGTTTTCTTTATATAGGTTTACACTCGCGCTTAGCACTTTGCCGTCATGCAGCACGAAAATTTACATTTTAATTTAAAATTACGTAAAGAAAAAAGAAAAAAAACTAAGCTAACGTTTTGACAAAAATGTCACAATGATGACATAATTGTGTTCGGTGTACTGATAGTTTAGCCATGTGTTTTCATCTTTTTAGCGAGTCTGTCGTGGGCAACTGGATGACAGAAAATTTCTATTTAAATCGATTTGAGGATCCGTTTATTTCTCATAACTATCTCACACTGTCTCTCACGCGATGTGCCTTCGGCACGAGTTACTAGGTCTCATGTCAGCTGGCGCGCAGCATTATGTCACCACAGTCTCAAGGAACTTCAAAGCCTTGACGTAGAGGAAACAATTATTGTCACCAGCTATCGAGTTTGCGGTGACTGTGAGCGTGAATTGTCTACGAATTGTCTTAGAAAGATTCCTAGATTCCTGTTGTAGCGTTGGTGTGAATCTAAATCGTGTCTATTGTATAATGGCCTTAAAGCGACTGGCAGCCACGACACAATTCTGGAAAAAAAAAAAAAAACTGTGGCGAGCCGAGGTAGATAACAGTTATGCTATGCTAATTGGCACATCCCGCTACTGAACTTAGTCTGCGTTTTCTTCACTGCTGTCTCCGTGCTATGACCAGTATCTACTTAAATGCCCTCTGATGCCGAAACATAAAAATCCTAGGTGTTTTCAACCGCGTGATAATATTAGGTATTTTTTTTACTACCAGCATCTGTTCTTTGTAGTGAAAATTATGTCACGTCAATATTAGATGCTAATTCGTTTGCTTTTATTTTCCTGCATTATGAAATGATGATGCCCAACAACCTTTGACTGGAAAACAATAGCTGAGCGACCAATTTACTCAACGTAAACTGCAGTCTGTATGAGGACTTAGGAAGTCGCGCAAAGCTACGGACTTATTAACTATCAGAGCTGAAATATAACGTTCCCTTCTTCGTTTAAGTGATCCTGAGAGCAGAGGAAATATAAAATGAAGACAGGAACTCTCTTAGTGGTCCACTTGTTGGGTGAGTATAAATTCGTTTTCTTATAGGATCGTTATGGTGTTTAACTGAATGTTAAGAATAGACCTAAATTGACGACAGTCGTTCGAGAAATAAAGCGACTAGCTGTAACTGCAACTGAGATCAAGATCTGCAAAAATTAAATATACTGATAGCTGAGAAATGGGCAGATGAACTGGATGGCGGAAATTCTAGCTGATATGTGAGATACCAGCGCGCCTCTTCACCTTCTCTCATAGTTCAGAAAGCCACTGGATTGATCAAAGCTGTTAATGAATATTTTTTATTCATGGCGCTAAGTCTTTTTTTAAATTAATTGCTCGATTGCCGTACATCACATCACTGAAACAGGGAACCAGATGAAATAGCTAGTAACAATTCGGTTTTCTAGTCCCCCTGCAAAACAGCATTGACTGCTAAACGTTTGACTTCTAAACGTTTCCCTTTTAGTCTGCAAATTTCTACCAATCGTTATAATTTTACTTGGCCATTTTTCTTTATTTTTCTTTAAACAAGTAGCTTTCTTTTCTTTCACCACACACTTGTTTTCCAAAGACCAGTCAAAAATTATCTTTCATGACGGATCGCTCAGTGCTGTCGCCAACTCCTCAGAATTTTTAATTTTAAATTCGTTTTTGACAACCTATGACATTTATGAAGGGGGTTCTAGGTTTGTTTGTGCTCTTCAGGGAAAATTCTTCTTTGTTGTAACTAAAGTACAAATTGTTTAATCCTTTGAATTGGGGAAGGATTTAAGGGAGTTCCATCATTTTTCTTTGTTTTGAGCCAAACAGGCATTTTTTTTCTCTCCCTCTCTCTCATTGGTATCATCGCGTTTGAGTAAATAACAGAAAAACGTGTTGTATAGGTGGACTTTTATACTGACAAATATGATAAATATGCTATCACAGGCTTATCTTCAACTGTTCCGAGTGTTTGAATGTTTATCTTTCATCCAGCTGTTAGAAAGTTCCTGTAACTTGGTGTATACGACCAAATATTTTTCATTACCATGGAAATCGAAATATAAAATTAGACATATCGTTGTTTTGTGACAAGATTTTAACGGTCTAATAGCGAAATATTTCAGTTCAGTTTGGTTAGAAACCGCTCAATATTATCATTATTACCAACCACTTAATAACCGAGAGTGAGATCGTTACGGAAAAATCTCAAACTGAGGCCTTGCCGTATTGACCGAGCGATAGCGGGGCAATACGGTAGGCCGAGGTTTGAGATTTTCCCGTAACGACCGAACGGTCGAGGTTATTAAGTTGTTTATTATATGGCTAACAAAACGTTTTAAGGAAAGAAAAAATCTAAATTCAAGGGGAAGTCGTAACTTCAAATCCGGTAATGCGCGCGCATGACAGAATTCAGCGAACTAATGCCTACTCTGTCAAGAAAGTATATCTATTTTTGGAAAACAATGATCAATATGGCCGCAAAAAGCGTTTTAGTATAGTTGTGTTACTATACGTCGAGAGAATTTTCATCGATATTCTCAAGAATCAACCGCTAAACGTCAATTCCTACAGGAAAAAAAAGTTCAGTTCAAACTTGCTCAAAAGCCGTGCAGACGTGTCGGAAAAATAAAATACAATTTTAACGGATTCAGCATTACTCGTCGTCGTCACTTTCGATAAAAACTCTTCGCCCTTTCTAAGGTTCCTGGATTTTAGTTACTGACCCGTTAAAGATCTTGAACTGGCGCTAAGAGATGCTGCCAATGTCCACACTGGAAAAAAGAAAGAAAGAAAAAAAAAATCCTCTTGACTGTTTAATTTGATGGTCCTTGAAGATGTTTAAACTGGCTGTGTCACAGTAATGTGGTCTAGCTTTGGATAACCTTTCGTGTTTTTTTTCCTTTCCCAATTTGCATAATCCATAATCGGCCCGTGGGCATTACGGGAGAATAATGCCCTGGCGTTAAGCTGCACTTAGCCAATCAGAGCGCGCGTTATATCGCCTACAAACACTAGCCATATAATAAAATAATATAATCAATGAAACGCTTGAAGTCTAAAAAACTTGTTGTCTGAGGAAAAAAAAATAAGAAACAAACTGCAATATTTATAATTCTAATAAACGCTAGTGACTTAGATATTACAAGATAGAGCATATTTACAAACAATAGCGCACTGTGGAAAATCTATGCATACTCGTGTTTCACCATTAGCTGCTTAAAAGCATTCAAACACGCTACCCTTATGTGTGTTTTGGGTAACAATTTAAATTAACTCGCTCCAGAGTCTATGAAAGTTCTCTTCCCGAGGCTTAATTTGGGTCTTGAAGGATTAATGTGTTCACGAGTTCGTGTATTGTACTTATGGAAACTGTGGTTTCTTTCAAAGGCCTGAGGATAGTCAGGTAGTGGCGTCTAAACAAGAACTTAGGTCGTCATTTTAGATAAAAACGAGACAAATAGGTGAAATATGCCAGAAATTTCAGTTTTGTTTCAAAATGGTAAATGTTTATTCATCATCATCATCATCATCATCATCATCATCATCATCATCATCATCATCATCATCATCATCATCATTTTATTAAATTAATTTTCCAAAAAAACAAATATTCTCTTGTACAACCCGCACATAGCAAAGCTAATTGGGGCGGCTTGTATGATTTACAATAAAATTTAACAAAATACATCAGTAATAAAAATTAGACAAATCAATAAATAAATAAATAGAAATAGATATACACATATATTCACAAATAACTAGAATTTACATGAAAAGAGCAAGAACCTATAATAAGACACAGAACATAATAATAGCTATTAGAGTTTAATAAATAATAATAAGTAATTTTTTAACGTTAACGTAGAGACATCAACATAATCATCCTCATTACCAAGTACCGCAAGTAGAAATTGATGAGTTTTATTTTGAAAGGTTTTTTCCTAAGTTTACGCAGTCAGGCTTCAGGCAATTACATAATTTAGCTCCGAAAATGGAAAACAAATTAATTAAGTTGAATTCTCAGTCTTGATTTATTAACATTTAAATTACCAGCATCAGAAAATTTAGTGTTGAACGTCAGATGAACATGTAAAGAGATAACAGATATTCTGAGGTGCAGAATTGGTAGGTATGTCGTGCATAGGGGAACATACTGTTTCAAGATAAAGCATGTTGAGTGGTAAGACATTAGCAGAGACAAACAAAGGAATAGCATGAGATCTGTTACCAGCAAAGAACATTAGCCGAAGAGCTCGTTTTTGTAAGATAAAGGTCTTCCTCAAATACACCTGTGCAGCCTGGCCCCAGGCAGCAATTCCATAGTATGTATATGGGAAGATCAGAGAACGGTAAATTTGGATTAAAGTATTCAGAGGGACAGAGTGGTGTTATTCACGTCAGACAGCCAGAACCTCTGGAAATTTCGACAGGAAACCCTGCCCACTCGTGGGTGAAGTTATAATTTGAAATCTACATGAAAGAAATTAAAACAGGTTGGGTTGCTAATGATTATAAACCTTATCAGCTTGGAAATTTACTCTTAAGTGCCATATGGACGATGTAGCAGTCGTAGCAAGAGACTAATCGAAACAGGCTAACATATTTGGGCCAAGTCATTGACAGATAAAGAGAACGAAAATTTCCAGAAAGGTTAAAGTTGTCACTGGCATTGCAGAACCCAAAGGCGTTTTGCCCCTGTATAGAGTCTAGCTTCACAAGAATCGTTGCAAAAACTGAAAGCAGATATGGCATCCGAATAAGTTCACACACTGTACAATCCGGGAAAGGACACTATACAGTGTTGTCAGATGGAGAAGCAGCCCCTGATCTGGTGAGATAAAACCGGTGGCTTATGCAGCAGCAGATCGATGACGGAGAAGTTTGTTTTTACCTTTCGGCTTTACACCTTTAATACCGAACTTAACAGTATTAGTTATAACAAACTGTATAATGAATTGTTTTTATTAACATGAGCCTTCTAAAAAGCTCAATTTTTTCAGTGCCAGACAGTTTAAAGGAGTGAAGTTGAGTATTAATACTTTCGGTATGTTTATGGCTCATGGAATGAACATTCGACATTCTCCCATAGGGTTAGTAAATATTTGATAAGCTCTCCTCTTGGAGTTTGCAGTTAAAGGGTTCAGGTAAAGATCTGATAGTTTTTAAACCGGCTTCTAGAAGGTACTAGACGGAATCCTGAAAACGGTTTTTGTCTCCATAGGACGCTTTTATTCTAGCTAAGTATAATCATTTGAAATGAGTCCATGACACCCACAATTTAGTTGAATTATAGCTTTGCTCCTACGTGCCCCAAGCAACTCAACGAGCTAAAAACGTTTGAATGCACGTCATCTGATTTGCCGAGCAGCATCAGAGCTTATGTACGTACACCACTTGCACTGTCGTGCACCGGCAGAGTCCCATGCAGCGGGGATACGCCTATGTGGAGTCATTAGAAAGGGAGAATGACTCTTTTGTTTCACTGGCATTTGCGCCCCTGTGCCCCAACTGGTTAAACGCTGGGAACTACAGCCAAGTAAATTCAGAGTTAAATATAAATAAATAACTTTGGAGCTTCGCCTCGCCATCTCATAACGTGCAGTGTATTGAGTATTATTAGTCATGCTCAAGTTTTAAACCGAAAACCAGTAATTTTAATTTCTGCATCCCTGATTGTGGAAATTACACGCGGTTACGCGCAGAAGTTCCCTCTCATCTCCCTCTGAGCGGGAATAAATAGAAATCCTTATCTCCCAGGGTATAAATACCCTTGAGTTTAATTCGATTTTTATAATCTATTTCAGAATTTGCCAACTTGCTACTAGCAGGCATCAATTCAGACTCAGGTAACTATAATATCTAGAATTAAAATATAGATAGGACCCTGCGCGCGCTCTGATTGGGCAAAAACCTATGTTTTATCAGAGTGTAAAACATAGAAAAAGAGTGTGTTTTATTGTTTTGCGCGCATAAAATCTATATTTTAAAGCAAATGAAGAAGCCTAAGCCGTGTATTACACTGTGATAAAACACTCCGGTCATTTGAGAACACTCGAGAAATGTAGAAAACACTCACCTGCAGCTCGTGTTTTCTACATTTCCCTCGTGTTCTCAAATGACCATCGTGTTTTATCACAGTGTAATACACGGCTTAGGCTTCTTTATTTGTTAATTAAATTAGGCGGCAGTAACGCTCAATAAAATGACTGCCCTTTTAGCAATATAATTGACTGAAGTGAAGAGTGATCATCGCAGTAAATTTTCCAATTTAAGTAACTGGAAATAAGAAGGCTTCTTCTTTCCAGTTGCTTAAATTGCAAAATTTACTGCGATGATCACTCTTTACTTCATCTACAACCGCAGTACAAAATATGAATTATTTCATAAATATTTCACAATATAATTGACTGCTGCTGCGAGTTCCGTTAGTCTTTGCAAGTGAGATGAGATGAGATGAGACGAGATCAGATGAGATGAGATGAGACGAGAA